>MNCI01017461.1:0-24331 GCA_015680685.1 Gnetum montanum
CTACAATAGTTATAGCTTCTTCTCTCCTGCACTTCTCTAGCTTTGCATATCTAACATATCAACAATGTCTCAAGAAATAGCTATAAAGAAATCTGGTTATGAATTGAAGTCACTAACTTAGCTATGTTAATTCTAGTTTTGGCCCTCTTATGCTCAAACTCGAATTTCTTCTTCTCTTCTTCTCTTCTTCTTAGTATTAATTTTCTTCCTCTTTATTCTCTATAAAATCTATGTTCTCTTTCTATTAAAAATCTCTATATATTTTAAGTTTCTATGTTAAGATAGGGGATAGTGTTTTCCTGTTCCTCTATGTTATGGAAGTTGAATCCTATGACTTAAGCTTGATGGTTGTACTTAGCCTAGTATTTTAAGAGAATCCCTATAATTTTTTTAGATTAATTAAATTACTCTACTTTGTATTTTTTTATTCATTTTTACATAACTACTTTGTTTATTGGGTTAGGTTTTCAATTTAGTGCTTTAGCTTAAATTATTTATAAGGCCGCCATGCTACATCTAAGAAAGAGCAATATGACATATTCAAAGTTATTAATCCTTGAAGAAATCCTTTTTAATTTGGGATTTCACCACTAAATTGATTGTTAGAAATATCACTGTATTTTATTAGGACATTTTCATTATACTTCATGCATGTTAATTTTTCCAAGATTGAGTATCTTTCAAACCTCAATAGTTTAAAAGATATTAAATTGAACTTGTGATCTAGTTACTATTAAGGACTAGATATTGAAGACTTGAATCACCTAATACATTTTGAGAGGAGTTATATCTCCTTGAAATTTATTATGACTAAAATCCAACATCATTGGAGAAAGATTTACTATATCAACCCACAACACTAATCCACTCAAAATATTGTATGCCATAGATATGCTTGGATATGAATATTGTAAAACCTTGAAAAAAAATTGATGGAATATGATCATTGAATAAATTATTAGATAGATTGATAAAATTTATAGAAGGAGGAAAGTACAAAGGCAATAAACCACTACCACACAACGTTTTGTAGCTTAGATTAAAGGAAAAAATGTTTTTTAGATGTCTCATACTTGAATGGATGGATCCTATACATTCATTATAAGATAAATCTATTATTTATTGCACAAAGCTAAAGGAACTAAGAGGGGGGATGAATCAAGGCCTTACAAAAATTTGAGTTAAAAGAGAGACTAGCAAAAAGACCAATAAAAATCTCCAAAGAAAATTAATGCAAAAAATAAATCACCTATGTAGAAAATAATAAAATGACATCAAGCTTTTAAGTTGGTTTAGCTATTAGATTTGTCAGCCTACATCACCAATAAAACTATCTCCAAATCCTAAGGGCTAGAGTAATTCTATTAATCAAAATAAATTTAAAAGGCTTCATTTATAGTCTTGGATTGAGCATAAATCCAAGCTCAAACTCATAGAAATTTGCTTTCACAGCATAATGCAAGAGGAAATACTTTGCCTTGTCTCAACACAGAGACTAAAGAGTTTTCTAAGACTTATGGAAAGAAATGACAGAGCTTTTACCAAAAAGAAATAGAGAGAGAATAAGAAATTCTAGTCCAAGCCCTAGACCAAAAACCAAAATATGAAAGCTTAGCTAAATAGCTTTAATTTAGAGCCTCCATAATATTTAGCCATTTTCATAGCTATTGTTCAACCTATTGCTAATAAGCTGAAGAAGTATTCGAAGCAGTAAGCTATGACCATTATTAATCCATTGGGAAGAGTAGTTAAAGAAGAAGTTGTATCTATTACAACTTAGTTGTCATTCCTACATTTTGTATGAGTTTTAGGTGATCATTAAAATTTTATCAATCGAGGAAACAATCTATCATTTCATCTTGGCACTAAAGGCTCCTTTTCATAGAAATTACTAACTTTGCTTATAATAGAGATAACAACTTTTTTTATGTTCCAACAACTATCTCCTAGTTTTATTAATAGGGCTTAGCTTACTTTCATAGCAGTGCAAATTTTATCTTTTTTNCATGGTAGATTTACTTCAAAGAACCCTTTGTAGAACCAAAAAATAATTCTACAAGCTAATTCTATTTAGCACTCTTGTTTTTGGGCTGATGTGGAAGAGCTATTTCTCATCCTTTCATAGAACTAAAAATTGGTATTATGAGTTTGGTTTTATAAGTTGAATTGGATTAAAAATTCTTTTATATAATTGCTCTAAAATTGTTTAAGCTTAGTTTCACAAATTTTGCAAAATAAATCTAGATGTGGAAAGGCTATTTGAACAATTCTTTGTGGAACCAAAATAAGCCTCTACGAGTTGGTTTTAGAAGCTAAGATAGATTAAAAATCTTTCAGCACACAAGCTTTTAAAAATTCTTGGCCCCACTAAATCCTATTTGTAAACAACTTATGTGGTAGAGCTACTTCTTATTCCTTTTGTGGAACCAAAAATGGTTCTATGAGTTAGTGCTACATGCTAAGGTGGATAAAAAAACTTTTTGTGCACATGCTCTGAGAGCTATTTATGTTTGGTCCCACTAAACAAAGTTGACATAATAAAATAAATACAAGCTATTTTCATAAAGATAAAATAATATGAGATATCTTCATAAAGAAAAAATAATACAAGCTATCTTTGTAAAGTAAAAAGGAAGAGTTGAGCTAAAAGAGTCATTTTGCAAAAGCTATGTAGAACATGAAAAATTTCTACAAACTAGCTCTATATGTTGATGTGGTAGAAAATACTCCTCTAATAAAAGATAAGTCAAGAGCTTGAATCTACATGAAAAAAAAAGCTTCACTTTAAAGCCAAAGCCTATAACCAAGCTCAAAACAAAACAAAATCTAAGTGCACTAGATTCCAAAATTTCTATATCCAAAATAGAATATTTCCAACAAAATTATTTTTCTATAACCTAAGGACAAGTAAAAAGAGGTTGATGATGAATAATAAAAGCATTTAAGGATGACCAATGTTGGTTGAAGCTCACCATAATGGAATTATGAGAAGGTTTCTTTGAGAATGTTAAGGATAAGTCTAGCATTATTAAGCTTGAAACAAACAAAATGCAAGAGGGGATGGAGCCCTCAAATTGGTTGTTATGGAGATCTAGGATATTGATTGCATCTTAATCCAATATATTTGGTGAATTTTTAAATTATAGTTTAATGCAATATGTATTTTCTCAAGTTAACAAGTAAAAAAATCTAACTTATAGACTAGGTTACCAACTTACAAGTAAAAGAATCTAACTTATAGACTAGGTTACCAACTTACTATCCCAAAACATTTGTCATAACGTTAACATTTCATAGTTATATTATGCTTAAGGATTAATAATTTTTAAGTAATAAAATGTCTACTACATGAAAAAATAAATCATCATCTGAGAAAAATTACAAATAATTATCTGAAGGCTTCCTTGGGGTGCAGTTTCTTCAACATGCAATGGCAACAATCTTGTCTCCATGAGAAAGGTAAATCAAAAAGTGGTAATAGATTCAAATTACATATAAATTTCAATTACGAAAGCTTTAGAGCTATCACTATTTATATATAAATGAAATGAAATGAAGTTTTATATGTGTAAAGATCTAGGATCTATTGGATAGATATTACATTTTTATTGAAAAGAAAGATAGACATTACAAATTAACCAAGCATCAATGGAGACGCCAAAAAAAAATCATACATGTTTTCTACTATAACATTATAACATTGTCTCAAATGGATAGTCACATAAGAAAGAAATAAAAATAACTTATCTTAAAGGCTCCAATGTGCACAACTCATAAATGAACTCTTCTAAAGTGGGTTACATCCATCTTCCACTTTCAATTTTAAGATAATGAGAACTTAATTGAATGTAGCATTATGATACTTCATGGAAATAGTAGTTGAGAGATAATGGGCTTCTACATCTAGTTTCTTAGATTTAATATAGTTTAAATAAAATTGTCTCTTGTCTTCCATATCAGACCATATCTATGTTAAATCCTTCTATTTAACTATTTAGTAAATGTGCTTAGGATTTTGCTACATGAATTACTTTAAAGAATTTGTATTACTTTGAGATATGCAAGTTATAAGTGTATGTAATGAATTAGCATAAAGCCTTTACTTTTAAAGATAATAAATCACATTTATATTATAATATCGAGTAAGGTATTTGCATCTTCACCTTTTAACTCATTAGGGAAAAGTTTTTCTGGTACTCTTTCAATGTTTTCATAGTGTTCTGTTTGATGGGATTAGTGTAGTTCATAGTTAAGATGGGTAACTTGCTCAACACATCTAGCATTACACTAAGGGCTAGTGTTGCAATTACATTAGCTATGGCATTTTTGTTTTGAGGTATGTGTTGGATATCAACATCTATGAATTGTTGTAATAATAGCTTTCCTAGATCATAGTAATATTGTAAATGCTTAGCTTTGCATGCATAGACTTCGATTACTTGGTTTACCATGAGTTGTGAATTGCCTTTGATAGCTAGGCATATAATTCCTAGGTTACAAGCTACCATCTGCTATGTTTTTGGTAGATGGAAACTCAAAACGATAACCAAAGGGTTGGATTTTACCAAATGGCAATGTCATGATGATAGCAGTACTAGCCCTGTGGGTAGTTGAAGTTTTATCAAAGTTCATGACTACCTCATAACCGTTAGGCACTTGGCTAACTATGTTAATATGTTCATCAAGGAACTCAGGATCTATGGTTTCTTAGTCATCAAAAGGTAAAAGTAGGAGTCATAATAGGTTGATCTTTTGTTAAGGGTTAAGAGACATAATGAAGGCCAAATTCTACAGTTATGTCTTCCCATTGGGCTATGAGGCTACTTTCATAGATGTTGGTTGTTATGGCTCTAAGTATGTTATCCTCAAAAATTACATTAACTTGGCTTCTAAAGAGGTAGTATCTCCATTTCTTCAAAGAGATGACTAGTGCTAGACAATACTTCTTCACTTTAGTGTATCAAGTCTCATGGGAAACTAATGTTTGGATAAGGTAGTACCCCATCATCATATTTTTGATAGAGTAGAGAGGCAATGGATGTATCAGATATGGAAANACCCAATCATCATATTTTTGATAGAGTAGAGAGGCAATGGATGTATCAGATATGGAAAAATCAATGTAAAATGATATACCCTCTTATGTAGGATAGATTTTCAATAGTTGTGTCAATTTTTGCTTAAGGTTTTCAAAGACCTCTTGGCTTTAAGCCATCCATTCATAGTGAACTCCTTTCTTAAGCAAGTGTTGCATGGATTGTAGCTTATTTGTAAGCCTAGTGATGTACCTACAAATAAATTGTAATTTTTCTTACAATCCCCAAAGCTCTTTAAGGTTGGTAGGTATTGCTAATTTGGATATGGACTTAAACTTATCAGGATCTATGTGTAACCTTACTTCAAAGACTACAAATCCAAACATCTTATCACTCTTCACTTCGAAGACACACTTCTTTGGATTGAGCCTAAGCTCATATCTGAGGCATTTTTTAAGCACAAGATTTAGGTCATTAGCATGGTCATCAAATATCTTAGACTTTACAACTATGCCATCTATATAATCATAAGCAAACCTAACATGTAATCACTAAATATATAGGTCATGGCTCTTTGGTATGTTGTTTTGACGTTCTTAAGGCCAAAGGGCATCATGGTATAACAAAAAGTTCTCCATGGGGTCATAAAGGTTATGCTAAGTTGGTGCTCTGGGTTGATCCTAATTTGGTTATATCCCAAGAATCCATCCATAAAGGACAACAAGTCATGTCCAACTATAGTATCCATAAGTTGATCGATACTATGCAAAGACAAGTCATCCTTGATAGTTGCTTTATTTAGTTCTCAAAAATCAATGCAATTATGTATACTTCCATTTTTCTTAGGGACTAACACTATGTTGGACACCATTCTGCATAATAAACAACTTGGTAAAGCTTTAAGATTTCATTACAAATTGCCAAGGCCAAATTAGGTCTAATCTTTTTCACTTTTTGCTTAGTTGGTCTAATGCTAGGGTCTAGTATGATGTTGGCCTAGACTAGACATGGGTCTAGGCCTATCATGTCTTAATATTTCTAGGTAAATTCCTTAATGTTATTTTGTAAGATTTTGGTGATGTCTTGGATTCATTGAGGCTCTAGGAAGGAACTTAGTTTAAAGGTTTTCTCCTTACCACTATGTGTTGTGACAGGATCCTCAACTAGAGGGTCTTTGGTTATGTCTCCTACTTCTAAGTCAAGGGTTTTGACTAGGTTTTCTAGCCATTCTAGAGGTTTCTCTAGTAAGGCTATGTGGTCTACAAGACTCTCAGGCTCAAGATCTAGGCAATTATAGTCAATACACCATTTAATATCATTGTGAGGTCCATGTAGGTAGAAAGGCAAGCTAGTTTGCTCCTAGGTACTCATCCTTTGATCTTGCATGTCAACCAAAACCATATTAAGTGGCACCTGGGTAAAAGTAAATAAATAATGTTAAAATTCCAAAAACATATGCAAATCTAATGCAATCAACACTATCCAAGGTCATGAATGAGATAAGGCCAATTCAAGAAAGTGCAATAGAGGTGAACAAAGGTCACATAAAGGTTAAACAAGGGGAAATATAAGGGGTAAGGCTACAAATGATCAATAAAGGTTACAATTTTACCAATTTAAAGCCTTAATGGGTCATGATGCCAGCTTATAGTCTTGGTGGATGATGATGACAGTTTAAAGCCTTAGTGGGCCATGGTCATATGGTATCAAATGGTGGTTAGAGAATGTCAAACAACACTATTTGATACTATTTAAAGGCCAAACAAAGGTAAATAGAGTTGTAATAAGAAAAGTAATAAACATATAAGTTTGTATAAGGGCTATAGAATGTCAAACATGTAACCAATACAACATAAGTCCAAAATCAAGCCAAAAAATTATGTAATAAGGTAAAAAGTCAAGAAAAATAGGTTATATATTATAAAATTTTGTTAATATAGGCCAAAAATGGTTAGGATTTTTTCTATTTTTAGGCTTTAGCAAGCCATGTTTTGATGCTACATGGTTATGATGCATCAATTAGGGGTTTTTTTGGCTTGCTTAGACCACAAAAATCAAGTGTTTTGAGGCTTCCACATTGGGCTTAGTGTGGAAACAAGGGATCTTAATATGGAGACTAGGAATTTTTATGACTTCCCCCATTTTTTCCATGCTAGGGCTTTCATGCTCAGTTTGGAAAATTTTGGGGAAAGTGTTTTGATCTTCTATGATCATTTTCAAGTATGCATGCATGTTTATAAGGTTACCGATGTTGTCTGTTGCCATTTGATGTTGAAAGTTGATTGTTTCAAGGGTCATAAGGTATTTTTTAGACTCTCCACATTTCTTCATGCTAGGGATTATATGCTTAGTGAGGAAAATTTGGGGGAAATATTTTTTGATCATATTTGGTTGATTTGAACTTGCATGAGTGCTCATAGGATTGCTCGTGTTAGCCATCAGTCCCTAAGGTTAAGATTTGGTTTTTTTGGAGGTTGTGAGGGGGGTTTTCTAGCCTCCCACTTTTTTCTATGCTAAAAGTAGAAGGCTTAGTATGGAAGAGGTTGCCCTTAGTGGAAAAAGTTAGGTTTAGGACAAATTGATAGTCGATTGACCATGCATGTTAACGTACGAGGTTGTCGATGTTAACAATCAATGTTTGGTTTTAAGATTTGATAATTTGGAGGCTTCTACATGTCTCATGTAATTTACACCCTTTCTTCCATGTTGGGAGTAGTGGACCCAACTAGGATGAGAGGGGGATGATAGATTTATACCATTTTTGATCCATTTTGGGTCTTCTGGAAGCTCTAGAGTGTTCCGACAAGGTCTAGGGAAGACAGGCATCAGGAAATTGTCATTAAGTCATTAATTTAGGTTATTTTTGGCTTCTTCCCATCTATCCACACTAAGGATGAGAGAATCAATGTGGAATAATCCTTTCCTAGTATGGAACACATCAAATACTAGATTTTGACTAGTTTTGACTAGGTTTGATGAGGCTTTGAGGCTACCAGAGATGCTTGGAGGGGTTTTAAGTTATGTGGGATCCACTTTAGGGATAAACTCATGCTAGATGAGTGTTGGGAGGCAAGAGTGAGTATTAATCCCCTTCTTCCACACTAAGAACTGAAACACCCTAAAATTTCAAGGCACTCTTACTTCACCAGGGTCTTTGAACTTGAGGCAAAAAGTTCCACAAGTGTAGCCTCATGACATTTTGGTAGGATGCTAAGAGTTGTTAGTGGTGCTCGGGTTGAACAAAAATAGTTCAGCAAGTTTTCTAGTGAAGAAGTATGCTATGTTACACTACGCTATGTAGCATAGTAGGCCTCACAAGATAGTTGTTCAAGCAAACAAGTGCAAAATGTTGTGGCACAAAGTGCTACTCTATGCTATGCTACATAGCATAGCACAGCGTAGCAAAAGAAAAATAAAAAGGCCCAACGAGTTCTCCAGCCTTCGAAACTAGTTTCCTTGTTCAAACTTCAAGTCTCTTGACAAAAGTCTCTTACTAGAAATTGGAAAATTGAGCAAAAAGAAGGTTATGTTGGCTACTACGCTATGCTACGCTACATAGCGTAGTGACGATGCAAGAAAAAAAAAAGGCATCTCAAATGCAAGATCAAAAAGTTGTAGTTGCAGTTGTTAGCATGATCAAGCTTCAAGTAAACATTTGAAACTTCAGCGTGATTCATAAATAAGGCTGGTTTCTACACTATGCTATGCTACATAGCATAGCATAGCATAGGAAAGATGCAGAAATAGATGAAACACTTCAAAGGTTAAGCCAACATGTGCCAAGGGTTACAGCAGATGCAGTTGACTTTAAGCATGACTTTCTTCTTCAAACTAGTGGCTACGTTGTGCTATGCTACATAGTGTAGCGTGGAATAGCAAGTTTCTATACCATGTCAACATGCTACGAGACACAACGTAGCACAATGTAGCAGGCAGCTATGCTACTTCAGTGTGCTTTAATCCTTGTTTCCATCGTTGGCACACCTGATCCCAGCATCTCCAGTTTCAACAACGTAATTGCATCATGATAGGTCCATGACCAGCTTTGCATGTTCATGCAGTATAGACATGTCAACATCTCGTGGGTCCAAGACATGTGGCACTCTAGCCTCATTTCTTTTGTGCTCCTAGCCCTATAAATACCTCGATGAGTAGTGCTCAAAGGGTTGGTAAATTTGTGGCAAAATGGTTGGCAAATTGAGAATTTAGTTGGCAAATTTTAGCGTTTGGAATTGTTTGCAATAGCACTTGGCATTAGCTTTTGGCTTATTGGAATTTTGCATTGTTAGCTTTTAAGCTTGTAATCAAAGAACATAGTTGAGGTGTTACAAGTGTTCCATTCATTCTTGGACTCTCCATGCAGCTCAGGCATTGTATAACTTGTCATACATTTTCAAGCAGAGAAGAGAATCGAACCCGCGACTTTGCAGTGATGTATTTTCTCACTCTAGTTACTTTGTTATTTCTTAATTGCTACCATTGCTCAGCATCATTTTCTTTATTATTGCATTTATTGATCATTGAGTAAATTTCACATATTTTACACTCAAAAGGATGTTTAAAAAAGGTTAAGTGACACCAACTAAGTTCCTGTCTAATCGACCAGACCGTTCAGGGAATCCCATTTCCATTTTATCCAACATGGCCCTTGCATGGATCTGGGGTTAATATTGTTGGCCTGCTAACCTCTCAGTGTTTCTAGCCACTGACGTTTTCAGTTGCTATAGTTTCTGGTGCTAGAAGGAGGAAATTTTGGTGCCTTATTCGTGATTCATGGTAGTCTTGTAAGCATTTTGTACCCCGTCACGCACTAGCATAAACATGACACCCTTTTGTGGTTGTTTACGCATCATGTGGTGTAGATCGGTCACTCCAATGATTTCTCTAGAATCTTGCAGGATAGAAAGCCTCCAAATGCCTTCTGATCTCCTTGTTTTTCTTGTTTGCGATCCCCTTTTAGCTTTACAAAAATGGTTTCCCCAAGCACAGCTGCTACTACCTCTAACGTTGAGGTTCCTCTCATGGTTCAAGGCATTACAGGTGCCGAGCAGCCACCCAACCCAGTGTTGGGGCCACGTCGATCCCTGAGGATCCAAAATTGGGCACTCGAGGTCTTGACTCAATAATATGAGCAATATAACTTCCTTTGCGCTAAGGTGCAAGCAAATCTACCCTTAAATGCACAAGAACTCAAAGACAAATGTAGATTCGAGTTCGCCTACTGTAACGAGAGGGAATTTGTCCCCACGCCTGGCATTTCTATCCCTTTAACACAAATGCTTTAGTGCATCATAGATCAGCTGATGCAGGTGACTAGGTCTACGAAGTCATGAGACACGGCGTCTCATCATGATGAGGCATTCCAAGACAGACAAGAGGAACTAGATGCCCAATCTGAAGGTGGAGGTCAAACCAACCCTGCGACCATTCCTCCCATCCCATCTTTCTGGACAAACCTGCTCTTTTTCACCACTCCCTTTACAATCACATCTACATCCTCGCAACTTGTAATCCCATCAGCGACGGGTAGCCATGTCATGCACTCGACGTATCAACACGCCTACCCTCCCACCTCATTCTCAGCCACTATTCCTCTGCCAATCATTTCCCAGTCCATTCCTGCATCGCATCATGCACCAATCATGGCTACCCTACCCCACATTCACACCCTACCCACCTCACTATTGCATGCAGTCTGTCTCCATTCTGGTAGTTACACCTATCCCACCATCAATAGCGGGCCCAGGCCTGTCCACATGGTGGACCCCCTGCACCTCTCCTCCTGTTCCAGAACCGATGCAAACTTCCTACTACGCTAGCCACTAGATGTACCAAGTCCCGCAGATAGTACAACCAAGTGTGGGACCATGGTCTATCCCACTGGCCACGTAAGTGGCATACAACATGGCACAACCAACGATTGCTATTTCAACAGCACCACCTACCGGGTGGTGGATAGCACAAGCAGCACCATTCATAGGGGCCATCCCAATGGCATTGCCTATGGGTCACATTACTGCCCCTACCATGACACAAATGGGAGCTACCCCGGTACCTCCCCAACCATCCACATCATCCCCAGGTCTAGATCAAGCATTCCATCTTATCCAAACCCTTACTGAGGAAATTAAATGCCTCAATGCTATTGATTCTGATATGCTAGTAGTCATGGACTTCTACCAGGATAATCCCATCAGCTTGACAATCCCCATGATAACGTTACCCCCTGGGATGCTGCTCCCCCACTTCACAAAATACAACAAGGAAGGGGATCCGAATGCACATCTTGTTATGTTTAGGTCTGAGTCCCTTCTTCTACAATAATGGCTGCATACAATCATTCCCGTCTTTTCTATGTCTCTGATAGGAAAAGCACTACATTGGTATCATGCGCTTCCATGATTTTCCATCTCAACCCTAGAGGAGCTCCTACCTCAGTTCGTAATGCTTTTCAAGTATAACTTAAGACCAGAAGTTACACTGGATCAGTTAATGGGTGTGAAGTAAGATCCACTAGAACTAGTCTAGAAGTTCATAGAGTGGTGGAGCACTACCCTTAACGAAATTCGTGAGCCCATCACAGAGGCCTATTTGCTGGCCGTATTTAAGGGTGCAGTGAATGACTTCATCAAGTCCAAACTATACTATCTTGCTCCCCACACTCTTTGTCAGGATTTCACCCAGACTAAGAACATACAAGATGTGGCTAAGGTAAGAAAAATCCCGGCCTACGTTGCATACAAGAACACCTTCACGAAGAAGGACAAGGACAAGGGCAAGGCTGTAATAGCCATAATGGCTGCTTTGGAAAATGAAGCCAAGCCCAATAAAAACAAGAATAACAAGAAACCGGTTGCAACAAAAACTAACACCATGCCCAAATAGGGAAACACACCTCAACCTTCCACATCTATACCTGAAGCATTCGCATCGCCTAAACCAAACTTTGAGCGTAAAGATCGCTCAAAGTATACCCCACTACCCGTCAAGCCTTTAGAACTTCTGAAGCAATTAATGGCAGCGGGATATATCCAACATAAGCAAATGTCAGAGGAGGGGGCTAAAATACATTACTAGTACTATGAACTCCTTAGGAACCCTTCCTTGACTTTGCCTAATGAGCCACCAGTTCCTAAGGGTTTCAGGCTGGATCGGTTCTGTGACTGCCATCAACAGTGTGGTTATGACATGGATTACTACATGGCATTAAAAGATGACATCCAAAGGATGATTGATCAAGGGAAACTGGTCCTAGACGAAAGCAACCTAGTGCATCCTGAAAATCAATCTTTGCATGTTTACATGGACCCTCTTAATGCCAAGAACATTGGTTACATTATCAACACCATCGGCATTGACAGTAATCCTAAACCACCCCAACAGCTATTTGTGGCCCATGTGCCTCAACATAGTGCACCAGCACCACCAACGGCTAACAAAAACTCCCAGCCACCATTTTTCTTGAGAGTCCTTCCTTGGACATCCACCCCTACACCACTTGTAAATAGAATCGCACCACCACCTCGTACATTAACACCATTAGCACAATTTGTCATCAGGGGGCCAAGCAATTCAATAGCCCCCGTCTCGCAGAAGACAACACAACAGCCTTCTCATCCAAAGAGATGAGAAGAGCATTTGACTGGTGAGATGTCAAGGGGAAGTACTGATCTAGGTGCTTCCAAGACTACATCCTTGCCTCTTGAATCTACGTCCTCATTGCCAAAGGATGATGTTGATATGCATGCACAGTCATCACCACCTTGCTCAGGAAATTCATCTCCTGGGCTGAATAGAAGAGGAGAAAGGTAGCAAATAGGAAGGTGGCCTTGACCTTCTAAACGCTCTCACTTAGGTTGAGCAGGCTCTAAAATAGAAAAATATAATATTGAGCCTGCCTAATCATGAATTCTACAGAACATCATGAGGCTCTGGTTTGCATGTTAACGACAATACCTGTTGATGAGAACATGCTAGCGGAAGAGAAAGAAATCCACTCGGTCATGTTTCCTTCTACGCCTATAGAACCACAGCCACCCCAATTGACTTTTTGTGACGATTCCATTAGGGAAGACCTTGAAAAGGGTTAGGTGACTATAGCACCTCTTTTCATCACAATTTGGGTCAGCCAACATAAGATCTGAAGGGTACACGTTGATGATGGGGCTCCTATGAATGTCATCCCCTTCTCTATTGTAAACAAGCTAGGTTTGGTTGACCAGATCAGACCCACAACAATGTCATGCTTAAAGTCATTCAATGGGGCACGAGTCATGGTGAAAGGCATGATCCACATTGACTTTATGGCAGGGGACCAGTTCCCCATGAATGCAACGTTCATTGTGGTTGAAAAGATTCCCAAGTTTAACCTGATCTTGGGGAGGTCATGGTTAGCACAACATAGGGCTATCTCTTCGCCCATACCTCAGGAAATCCATCTACCCTATGCAGGTAGGGAGGTGGTGATCCATGAAAACAAGGCAAAAACACAAGCCATGAACAACATAGATATGGAATAGGGCTTGGCGGTTATGACCTTCAAGAACTAGGTGCTTGTCTTTATAGCCACTAACATTTTAGCAAAAGATCCGGCCCAATATGCTAACTTAGAAAACGAAGATGCGTGGGCCGAGTTGCCCTACCAAGTGGAGGACAATGATATAGACAAAGGCCATACTAAAGCATCTCGGACTTACACCTTGCCCAATCCACGATGGGTTAAGAAGTAGTTACGCATAGCGTAGAAACCTCACTACTTCCTACCCAGTTTACATCTCCTGTACATTCATCCCTCATTTACTTCGCATCCATCCATCTACCCTAGCTACACCAACTTACTTTTTCATTTCAATCGTTAACATAGCTTTAGTTTACGTTAGGGCCCAAAATGGCCTAAAACTAGCGAAGGCCGGAAATGGCATAAAACTAGAAAAGGCCGAAAATGGCCTAAAACTAGCAATGGCCCGAAATGGCCTAAAACTATATATGGCCCGCTAAGGCCTAAAACTGGAAAAACAAAAAACCTTTCTTTCGTTCACATTACATTATCTCACGACCCGAAATAGCTTAAAACTAAAACATTAAAAAAAACATGAAAATGTTCACATAGATAACGCGTAAAAAAATATACCAATCTCGTCAAAAATGCATTTTTTCATTCAAAGTTTCACATAAACAATGTTTTCAATAGTTTTCAAAAAGTTCAAAATTAAAAACCCATGTTGTCATAGGTCATCTTCACCTGCATGATTTCCTCCCACATCGTTTCCTTTTGCTTTGCCTTCCTCTACAATACCTTCTTCTGCATCATTGTTTCCACCCTTTGAGGGTCCTACTTCTTCATCCAAAATCTTCATCACATGAAAACTAAGTAGTTAGATAGAGTTATAAATAAAGGCTAGAACAAAATATAAACTGTTGCATCGTGAAAAGTGACTAACTCGAGATGGCCCCGCATCTGCCTCGAAGGGTATGCGATCTAATCCAAGCCCAAGGCGGTGCCAAATATCCTCCTCTATGATATCTACCTAGTGCCTATCGCTTAAGTAGCATTCATAGCAGCTTTCTCCTTTTCGATGGTCGTCCATCTTGATGGTCCCGGAGAATCAGAGAATCAGAGAGAAGATGCTGCAAAAAACTGGATATATGAAGCGATCATGAGAGTTACGGATCCTGTCTATGGCTGTGCTGGCATCATTTATAATCTGAAGCAAAAGATCTGTGAGTTACAGCACCAGCTGCATCTCTGTAACACACACCTTCTTTCACTGCAGTCACTGGTTTTAAACACAGAGCTATTCCCGCTGGAAGAAACGGTTAATATGCAATCATATGCTTCAAACACAGAACTCTTCCCACCGGAAGATGAATCTGTAATATGGAATTCTCTCTGGGATTAGGCTTCTTTACAGCGTCTCTCTTTTGCCCATGTCCACATATATCTTGTTAACATTGCATATCTTAGTGCTACCCCAAGATTTCTTGTTAACATATATCTTAGTGCATATATCTTGTTAACATTGCATATGTTATCATTTCCAACACCCCTCATAATTCACACTTTAAATAACTGAACTAAACTAGGGACCCTTTGTTTTCTTTGTAAAGATATTTGTTTTAGAGCATTTTAGGAAAATATATTCTTCATTTTTAATTTTGTGACACAAGTAAAAATGAAGTAAAAATCATGCAATCTTATTCTAGATGGCTCTTAGTATGTAGAGTAAATGGATTATATTTATAATTGGTTTTTGTAGCCAAGCTAGATCTTATGTGATTTAAATAATATTCTGTCTTTTTTGTCACTTCCCAAAGTTTTTTCATCACTTTATTAAGAATTATATATTTATATACTTTGATTATTTTATTTTTATAAAAATTTACTTCAATTCAACATTAATGATTTTTCATTGGAAGCCTTCAAGCCTAAAAAAGAAAGAGACATATTTGAATGGCTAATAGCCTACCAAAGAGTCTATAATGCATTCTAGCCTCACACTATTTGAAGGGTCATAGTAAATAGATTAGACTAGGCCCTTCATTTCTACTAATTAAGGATTATTTGGAAGTGTAAAATTGCAGGTTCAAAAAAAAGAAATTTTAGAAAAGATCCACTAAAAATTAAGCTATTTACTATAAATCTTAAAAGCATTTCTCTATGATTAATAGTGATGGAATGGATTTAAAATAATTTAAGTAATTTAAATACATACTGATATTGATACTTTTTTATGCCTGTGCAGACCCAAAGGATATGTGAATTCACTAATGTCTCTTAAAAGGCAGCATTTTATAGAAAATTAAGTATTCTAAGTAATTTGTACTTTGGGGGTGGGTCAGGGGATGTTAGAACCCAAATAAGTGTAATGTAACTCAGCATTGCCCACTAGAATCAGTCCTGTGACTTTGAGTTTTCAAATCAAGAGATTTACCACTATGCTAATACCTCATACTTTTTTAATCTGAACCTTAGTCGGATCTCTAAATATCCATAGCCCTTTTCCATATTTAAAGGTAATTGGATTTCATAGTATTCTAATTTAATTTCAAATTCTATAGAACCGAAAGCATATTTTATTTAGCATAATATAATGAGAGGTAGCTCCCTTTATCTCTTTATTAACTAAATATTATGCAAATATATTATTACAAATTCTAATCTTAATTGAAGTCATAATTTGTAGAAGAAGAAGGGATCTTAGCATGCTCTCGGAGATCAAAATTTTTATTTGCAGATGACTACAAACCACATACTGAAATAAAAAAGATTACAGATCACTTTAAGCAAATCTTAACTATTACATATATTTTTGAACATGTTAAAATGTCCCTTTGCCATAAAAAAGACAATTCATCTTAATACAGTACCAGTGTGAATTTGCGCGCATCCATAGACACGTACACATGGCTGAGAAATCCACCATATAGAAGATGATACGGAAACGACATGTCAATTCTCCGCTTCACATTAATATGTTAAAAAATTTTTTTGTCCGCGTGAATCATGGAACAACTTAGCCATTCTTATTTTCAGTCGGCGCGCTCATAATGTGCACACCGACGACTTCTCAGGTACGCGCCTATCAGCCGCAGGAACTTTGAAATTTTGGTCTGCACGATTCAAAAATTCGTGCCGCCAATATCCTGCCTTTATTTTCTTACTTAATATACTCTAATTGTTCTACTCTAATTGTTTAGTCCAATAAATCCTGTTCCACTATAATTGTTTAGTTATATTTCACACACCCGTTACTTAATTTTGCAACAGCTCTTCTCGCTATTTACCCATCAATATGTTCCGATGTTGATCATGTACTTAATCTCATTTAATTAATAAAATTCTCTTTTTGGGGTCCTACACCCTTAATTTTGCAATTCGGCACCGACTTATTTTGAGAATTTGGATGTTTGACTACATTATTTTCATGGAATACGAAAGAAGCTGATGCTGATGGGTACATGAATTCAAAGTTAATCGGATTTTGTATCATCGTGCCATACACGTTACAGTTGCACTATTCAAATTCAAAGTCCAGTTATGCCTGACTGGGATTAGCTGTGTGACGAAGCCGAAAAAGGTCAAAAAAAACGAAATTATTGGGCATTTCTGACCGCGTTTCCCATTGCCACATTCGCGGCGTTTAGGCTGCCGCTGTATTTTCCACAGATGAGGCTGTTTATACCCACGTAATACAAACTCTGGTTTCAGTTTCAAAATTTATGGCAACTTCTGCTTCTGGGCACCTTTCAGAATTTCAGTGTCATTTTAGCGGGATAAACATACGGTAAAAAATGCACAAAACTATATCTATAGGAAATGGACAACGGAGAGAAGAACTATTCTCACATTTGTGCAAAACAAAACATGTAATTAAGATCACCAGTTCACCATTGTGTTCTAAATAGTTGCATGCAAGATACAACTACAAAAAGGTAACATTACCAAAACTAAAACAACGTGCAGCTGCTCAAGATGAAAAAACAACCTCCAGAAGCAAATCCAAATTGCTGTGCCAAAATTTGACTAGGTTTCTCATAAATTTTTATTAAAGAAAGAAAATTTGAAAAATAAGCCAACCATTTTTACCTGAATAAAAGAAAGAGTTGAACAAGAAAATGGTGGAGAACAATACCTATATATCAAGATGTTCAGAAATTAGATAATTTCTTTCTTAGAAATTATAAAATTTCTATTTTATTTATCTTACTTCCTAGGCTTCGAATGTGTATTTACACTTTACTCTTTAAGCATTTTTAATTGAAATTTTTTGTCCAGACAAGTTTAAATATTTTTTGAATTTTAAAATACTTGAAGGCTTTTAACATAGTTAAGCATCATTTGTGTCATTTGTGTTTTCACTGAGATAATAAATATTTCTCTAACAACCAAAAACTATAAATGTTAGCAAATTTATGTAGGTCATCTTATATACCATATCCTCTAGATACTTAGTAATAGCATATATTTCATGTTTTTCAAAAAGTATTGAACATTGTGAAAGATAGAAAATTTGATTCTCTAAAATATGCAAATAAAAGGTAAAGCTCCAAGATTGTTGCCAGGACAAAATTAGGTCAATAACTTATGAGTATAGAGCCATAATTAGTTTTGGTGGTTAGACCTAACTACCTCCAACCACTTTATGGGGGTGTCATCATGCATGCATTGAAGGAATTTAAAGTGCACCCCATTTTTTTTGTGGTGCAATCGGGAATGGATGAAGTAGCGTTCGACCAACTCTGCCATCGCCTTCCAATCGGACGAGAGGGTTGTCCGCTTGATATGTCCACTGGCCGTCTTCAGGATGGGGCCCTAGAAGAAATCGAGAGCGGCCGCATGCGAACCCGCCAATGGGGGGATGTGAGCGCCGCTAAAGGGCACCCTGATCGCATCCACGACTGATGCAGCCGTGATATGAATTTGCCGCCCTCTAAACATGGTAGTCTCCTCGCACCAATTTGTGTAAAAGGGACGGGTGTCAAGATTTGGGTTAGCAGCCATTCTGGGAAAAATTTGAGTCCACCTCATGCAGGAGGCCCAGCGCCAAAGCTCTGGGCGATGTTGAATAGCTGTGACGGGTGGCTCGAGGTGGGTATGCAGGTCCATCTCAGCAGTAATTTCATGCCAGAATTTCCTGAACCTGCCAGATAACATAGTTAGGGGAGGGAAGGTTGTGCCTTTAAAGATGCATTTATTTCTGGCCTTCCACAGAATCCATAGCACGGTAAGCATTGGGGAGTTACTGGAAAAACTTGGGGGATGGAGACCGGCCATATGCCAGAATTGTCTGGTAACGTGGCACTCATGCATGAAGTGCTGTAATGTCTCAGAATTTTGATTACACATGGGGCAATGGTTACTGATTTCCATGCCCCTGGTCTGCAATAAAGTCCAGACAGGAAGGGCCTGGTGGAGGATCAACCGCCCAAACATCTTGATTTTTTTCGAGAGGATTCCCTTCTAGAGCTGCATCTAGCGCAGATCAGTCGGGAACTACTTCTGGAGGTATTGATGAGGATGCAGGGAGATCTCATAATCATTGCCCAATGACCGAATGTGGGCACACAGCTTTCTCCAGATGAAGGAGTCAGAACCAACCGCCGTCTAGGGCCTATACTTCTACTGCAGAATTTGCGCCCAGAGGGAGGGATCTTCCAGCGTGGGGGAAAGCCGCCGGATCAGCCTTTGCCTCCCTAAGGCCACCTCCACCTTGAAAGGGAGGATGCCAACCCCCCCAGCATCACGGGGCCGCATGATTTTGGTCGACTCCACCAGGTGCATCTTTTTTCCTCCTTGTCCTCCCGACCACACGAAGTCGTACATAATCGTATCGATCTTCATGGTGATTCGAGAAGGCAGGGAGGCCACCAAGGCAGTAAATCTAGCCATGACCCCCAACATCGCTGCCACCATAATGATTTTCCCTTTATGAGACAGGAAACGATTCATCCAATGGGTTGTACGTTTTTGAATTCTCATAAT
This sequence comes from Gnetum montanum, assembly GCA_015680685.1. Taxonomy (NCBI): domain Eukaryota; kingdom Viridiplantae; phylum Streptophyta; class Gnetopsida; order Gnetales; family Gnetaceae; genus Gnetum; species Gnetum montanum. The sequence goes on from MNCI01017461.1 coordinate 19,519, forward strand.
GAGGGCTTGCTAGGTTTACCGTTTGTGCCAGTTGTGGATGGGGATGCCCAAATATTTATCATCTGCCTCACCTAGCAGGATCCCCATGATTTGAATAATCCTGCTATGCACCAAATAGTGGGTGTGTGTGAAATAAAACGCGGACTTTGCGGTGTTTGTCTGCAGTCCCACTTCCCACTAGAAACGATCGAGCGCCCTCATTAAAGCCTTGACCTACGGCACAGCGGCCCTAATGAAGATCATGGTGTCGTTCGCATAGTGGGTGGTGAGATAGGGAATTCCATGCAAATCTAGTCCCTGGACACCCTCCTCCGCATAATAGATTTGCAGGAGGTCCATCAGCACCAGAAAAAAGAGTGGGGAGAGGGGGTCATCTTGACGCAACTCGCGTCCAGTCCCATGGAAGCCCCACAAATGCCCATCAATATCTAGGGAGTACCGCCCTCCCCGTTGCATCTGCAGGTAGAGCTCCAAAAAATCCCTGTCCAAGCCTTTCGCAAGCAGTACGTTCTGCAGGGCAACCCAACTAACAGAGTCGTAGGCGTTGGTAATATCGATCTTGATGCAAAGGCCTGGGAATTTAGAAACGCGGAGGGAATGCTGAATTTCCTGCAGTAGCAGGACTTGGTCTTGGAGGTGGCGGCCCTTTATGAAAGCAGCCTGGTTTTTCCCCACTAGCCATGGCATGAGGGGGGGGGGGCAGCCTTGCAATGAGCATGCATAAAAACAAACGCAGAAGCGAGTTGCAGACACCGATGGGATGGAAATGTCCTGGGGAAGTGGGCTTCTCCATCTTTGGCAGCAGGACCATGTAGGAGCAATTAATTTCTTTGTGGACTTGACGCCACACCAGCATGTGGTTGAAATCGTCGAGGAGGTTCACCCCCAGCACATCCTCGAATTCCAAGAAAAATTCAATGGGCCAACAGTTCGGCCCCAGCACCTTATCGGCAGGAATCTCCTATAGCGCGGTACGAAGTTCCTGACGCAAGAAGGGGTGTAACAACCGCGAATTATCAGCGTGGGTCAGGGCCTTGTGAACAGGCACAGAGATTGGGTCGGTAGACTGCCATGTCCAGAGCTATTGCCAGTAGTGCAACAGTCTGTCCACACCTGAAAGGGGGTGCATCTGCTCTCCCTACAAGAGACATTGCAGCGGACGTTGACGATTTCCATAGTGCTCCTTTGCCGTGGCGAAAAAGAATTTCATGTGTCGATCCCCTATCCTCAGCCACTGCACCCAAGCCTGTTGATGCCAATAATCTTCCTCTTCGCACTGTAGCAGCTGTAATTCCCCCTGGAGGGTGAGCTCCTCGTAGTTGTGGTTCGCTCCCTACTCCTGCTGAGCCTGAATCCAGCAACAATTTTCTTTAAAGCTATATTTTCCCTCGGTGTCGAGATTCTTGATTTTTTGTTTTAGGGTCTTTAACCCATTTTTTAGGAAATCCCATGGGTCCCCCAAGCATGGGTATTCGTGCCAGATGTCTTGCACCAGCGTGCCCAGCCACGTCTTTCGGAGCCAGGTGCACTCGAACCGAAATGGACGGGGGCATTAAAACACATCACTGTCCAATTGGCAGAAAATAGCCCTATGGTCAAAGGCCATCTGGACCCCCCCATGAGCGTGGATACCCCAGTCGGTCAATAGCACCCTGCTGACCCACACCCGATCAATCTGGGATTGGACTCGCGCAGTGCGCTGATGGCGGTTGCTCCAGGTGTACCTGCACCCCGCGATGTCGATGTCGGTGAGGTCAGTTCGTTGCAGTAGCGCATGAAATTCAGGTGCCCCTGGGAGCTCCACCATGGAGCCTCCGGATTTCTCCCAGTTGTAAAGCCTTTGGTTGAAGTCACCAATCAGCAACCAACCAGCGTCGTTGGGGACAAGCCCCGTGATGCGCGCAAGTTCCTAAAGGCGAACTTGCCACCCCTGAGCACTATAAACATTAGTGATCCATATGTCTGGCCCTAGCAAGTGCACCGTAATGCACCAATCAGAGGTGTCTCGGACATACGAGTCTACCTTGGTGAGGATCGCAAGGCCTCCCGCACGTCCCCTGCCAGGCACCAGATGGCTATGCCACCCTGGCCATTGTAGCACTTGGGCTTTTGTCTGATGAAGCTTTGTCTCCTGTAAACAGACAATATCACACCTCTCGTCTCGCACCATGCATTTCAGGGTATGTCATTTGTATGGGGTACCCTGGCCCCTGCAGTTCCATGAGAGAACCTTCATGGGGACATATGTCTTTGGTACACCTCCTGGAGTGTGGGCTGCATGCCCAAATCGATGAATAACTGTGTGGCCTTGTATCGGCGAGTGTTGCTTTCCAATCGCCCCACCTTGAATGCTGGCAGCGGCGTCACCATCCCACAGTCGTTTCTTGGACTCATTCCCCCTAGAGGGCAGTGGGGATGCACCACCCTGCAGCTAGTATTTATCTAGTCTATGACCAGAGGTGGTGAAAGAGCTCCCCCAGTAGGGCCCTCCCCCCAGAGGCGGGGGTGCACTGCGACCCGAGGCAGTCGGCTTGGGCCCTCTTCATTTGGTGGCCCTCGGGAGACAAAGCCCCATCACCAACCAGAGTGTGAAAGTAGGGATTAATCGTCACGCTTGGCATGGCCTCCCATCCCGTCTCTTCTAGGCCTTTCCCCCTTGAGTCCACCGTAGTTTTTTCCTGCGGCCCTTCGGGGCTAGTTAGCGGCCATCCATTTGTTGTGGTTTGACCTAGAATTGAACCCATGACTTACCTTTTTCAAATCAAAAGTCTTAATACTAGGCTAACACCTCATTATATTTAATAAACATTAATTTTCACACATGAGCTTTACATAAGATCAAGAGTTGAACTTATATATATATATATACCTTCTTACAGTTGATCTTTATAAGCCTCATCCTTTTATAAAACAAAGGTTACGTTTATAAAGAGGTATGCAGTGACTTGAGATAGTATAAAAGCATTCTCATATCACAACAAAAAGAGTTATACATTACCTCACATTTATTTAAGAACAATGAAATGATAGTAAGAATACAACGACTTAAAGTTATGAAAATCTTGGGTATTATTCCAATCAAACATGTTTATTCATTTGGCATAGCTACTCAATTTTATTAATCCATGTAATTTTTTCTACTATCTAATTTTTGTTGAATATGTTCAAGCTCCCAAATACCCAAAGGCAAAAGACATATCATAGACCAAGTAACTAACATAATTAAATTCTAGTTTCTAGATGTTGTTGAATGTGTTGAAGCTCCTTAATGCTAAAAGGCAACAAATACTTCATAGACCACACAACTATAATCGATATATTTTGGTACTTCATATTTCTTATTTCTTAACAGAAATTTTCATGTTCAGTATGATTAATAAGATAATTGACATTATATCTTAAGCAAAAAACTATGAATCTCTTAACTAATTACTACATATTGCATTACCAAAATGATGTGTACACATTGAATAAGTTTTCAATATTTTTCATGATATAGTTTACTTCCAAGAATTGCAATAATTTTTCCAATTTCTTATGTCACATTTCTTATCACTCTTATAACCATGTTAATTTTATAAATTATCAAAATATTTTTAAGATTCTATACAATATATTTAATGTTTCATACAACATATGATCTAATTTAAACATTAACTCTAACCCTTGACGATATGAACATCATTCGAAGGTTGTGCTTTGGAAATATATAGTCCATCTATAGTAATTTGATAATCCATTTAAATGTAATCCAAATCATCTTCATTATTAATTATCCTCATATAGAGCCATATCCTCATAGCACAACTATAAGACCATAATATTCGTCTTTAGCTCATATGATAGTTGTGCTATGAGCATTTGAAATTCCCTTATTTTTTGATTTTGACAATGGAGCTGTAATATTTCCTATATTTTATCTACCTAAATTGCTTCTTGAGCTCATATAATAGTTGTTCTATGATTACATAAGTATAACTTCTCAATTTGCAAATAGTATCTTAGATATAATGGTTCCTATGAGCCAAGAGAGCTATTATAAATAGGATCAATATTTTAAGGAAAACAATCATTCCTATTTGTTACCTTGAAAAAGATATTATATATTCCATAAAAATCAATTTAATTTAGATTTTTGAACTTCATCTATTCAATGTAGAACATAACGATAATACAAAAAAATGTAAATAAGATTAAACATCAAGCTAAGAAAAGTAAGTCTTGCTAGAATGGAACCTTTATTTCAATTTTGCAAAATGGAGCGTATAAGTGACCAGAATACAAAAAATCACAAGGAACTTTAGTTGAATTTCCTTAACATTAATTGAGTTTTTCTTTTCTCCCCCCTACTCTATCTTTTCCTATTCTTTTCTTCTAGTCCTCTAGCCTTTTTAATTCAGACTAATATTTATAAAGCCTATTAGTGCTCCAACCATAGAGTTTCTATATACAAGTATTTAAGCAATGGGCTCATGACATCTCCAACTTGACAATGGTAAAAAAAATTACTAAANTATGACATCTCCAACTTGACAATGGTAAAAAAAATTACTAAACATCTTGATTAAAAATAATGCATTAGGATTTATCTCTTCATGAAAATTATTAATAATACTTTAAAAATTATTAATAGTTTTTCTCATAACTTTCATCATAGAGGCTCTTTCTTGCATAATTCTAAGAATATCTTTCAAATTGTTATTTGCTATCATACTTTCCATTGGATCCATTCTAATGACCTTCTTATAAATCTAGTAAAAAAGGATTATACTAATATCTTTGATATTTACAACTTTTGGACCTTCAACCCTAT
>MNCI01017467.1:17489-35537 GCA_015680685.1 Gnetum montanum
GAGCAGAAAATATGGTTGATCTTATAATGGTCTATCTACAAGTATTGGACAAGGATGGTTTGTCTGCAAGTATTGCACAAAGATGGCTTGTCTGCAGGTACTGCACAAGGATGGGATGTTGTCCTGCAAAAGCGACAAGCAAGAATTTTAATAAAAAAGGATAAAATAAATTTTCACAAATTTTCCTACTCAAATTTCTACTTCTTACAATATGAAACAAATTTATTCTACAAGACATTTGAGACATACTAACCTTAGAAAAATAACCAATTGTTGGAGATGGTAGTCTCAACCGAGTTGGTTTTGATGCATATTGTTTATACTTACAACATGCAGTACAAGGTTTTACATCAAAAGGTAGCATTCTATAAGACCTGGGAAATGAACCTGCATCATAGCCAACCGACTCCACTCCATGGGATGTTATGCCTGAATTTTCAGCACACTGAATTCTTGTTCTAAGATTCTTCAAAGGAAGTAAATGGTTGTTTTCACTTGAGAGGATATCAATATTCCCTTTCCTCAATGGGCTTGTCCTTGGACTAAATGAGCAAGTTGAAGAGTTTTGAGAGGAAAAAGTACCAAAAGAACTCCCGGGACATAAACTAGAGTGAAATATGGAGCTAGAATCATCTGTGTAGGATGTGAAAAGTTCAAGTGCATGAGAAACCTGCCCACTCATCATGTTTGATGAAGGCCATAATTCATATGCTACATTCACAGAATGACAGATAGAGGGAGATGCACCTGACATTGGCGTTGCTAAAGTAGAGTCATCTTTGGGTATCTGAGATCCAAAAGACCTATTATGTGGGTAATAATACCAATTCATGTATCAATTTTTTAAAACAAAAAGAAAAGTTAACTAACTATCCCTTCTCAACCTTCTAATATGAAGCTGTTTTTACAAAATTTGCCTTCACAGATTTCAACCAAGGTTTATTGGTCATAACTCATAATTGCCTATATTTACAAGTAACAATAAATCAAGGTTATATGAAATTAGCACACAACAATGACACAAAATCTGTGAAGCATACAGACAAAATTTGGAATTTAAACTCTTCAACATGCAACCAAAATATAATTTAATTAAAAATGCCTAACAAATTTGTCAAGAAAATTTTGGTCTTTTTCATGAAAAACTTCCCCTTTTGATTATTACCTGAAGATGGGCTATCAAAGAGGGGATTATTCCGCATGCGAAAATCTTCAAATCTGGGGCATTTATTTTCTGTTGAAAGGAATGGAACCATAAAAATATAAATAAAATTTTACCTTAAACCCACGATAGATATCCATAAAGTAAAGAGAATCTCAGTGGCTTCCAAGAAAAAAAATCTATAATATAGCAAATTAGATGATAGTTACCTCCTGGCAATACTCGTCCAAGTGTATTTTTAACTGCAAAAGCTTTAGTAGAAAATGCATTTTTCTTAGCATCTTTGTTTTGTTGAGTTGCATTAGTCTATCATTGGGGTGTTTGTCCTAATATCAAAGAAATCAAAAATCATGTTAATCCAAAAGAAAAAAAAATGACAGTTACAGTTAAATCTAAAAACAAGTAGGACATAATGAGAAAAGTCATTACATCATGACAGGTAAAGAAGCTCCCTGTGGAAAATGCTTCTTGCCAACATGCTTCTGGTTTTGTTCATCTTTTTCCATTGAATTGACCTATCATAACTCATAAATTCTCCCTTATGTTAGTGATTATACGCAAGAGAACTGTGGAAAAGGAAATTGCAACTTAAAAGTTACCTTTTTGGAATATTTGACACCTCCTGAAATCTCACCTCCCTTGCACAGAAAAGTGCAAGGGGTTTGTGATAATGATGCTGATAGGTGAAGAGAAGAAAGTCCTCTCTTGTGCTTCTGATTTTTATCAAGTAGAATAGAAGGACCCATAGAAGGTTTTCTTATGTCTGAATACAGGTTTTTCCCCAGAGGTGAATGCCCATTATCCTTGCCCACAAGCTGACTAGGATTTTACAATGAAATGATAGAAGTAGATGGAACTCTCTTGTGTGATGGCAGACGAGTTCGATTTGCTTGTTCTTGTGGTGTAGCAATAGAAGCACAAGGGCCACAATTGTTCTTTGTTTTTGAGAAATTTGCTTTCACCTTTTTGTCTTTTACAAAAGTACTGTTTGAGTGGGCACCCACCTCATTCTTTCTAGCATTGCTAGTACCTAGGTCTTGTGTGGGTTTCATATTTGTATATGCAATCAACTCATTTTCGTTAAGAATCCCTACAAATAAAATCGTGTACAAGATCTGGTTATTTTAGCTTCACATCAACCAAACATGGTATTTGTTTGCAACATGGAAAATATCATTAACACATGGGCAAAAAATGCAAGTGTATTAACAACTTGGTTGTGTAAAGAATGCAGGGTGCCAAGGTAGAATTTGACATAAGTAGTTCTCTTTTGTTGTGCCTGGACATAATTTCAGGTTTACCAGTTGATTAGAAGTTGACTGTAAATAAATCAAATTCTAAAAAAGAGAGCCACATAGCGTAAGTTGGCAGAAACCTTTATGAACACTTGTTATTAAACAAGTTCAATCTATAAAAAACAACAATGGGCAAGTAATTTAAATAGACAAAAACTAATCCTCTATTATCCTACCCTTGCAAAACCAGAATGTCATATGCACCCAAAAAAAAATTTCGCAAACATTGTGGAAAAAAAGAACTGGAAAGGAAAACAAAACAAAAACCAGTCCAACAACAAGCACCATGAATTCAGCCAAACCGGGTGGTGGAACCAAAAACAATCAGCACATGAGAATAATACAAGTTAAGGAATTCTACATTTACCAAAACCACAATACCATCAGTTGGCACCAATTAAAGCAGCAAACACAGCAAAACTGAAAGAAAATAAACAAAATCATGCACAAAAATTAAAATAGCCCCAAACCTGGAGAAAATTCTGGAAAAACATAATCACAGAATGGTGGAAGGAGATCATCATTCTCCTGTGCTAAATCAATAAGGCTCAATTGTTCCATAGCCTCAAAATCTTTACGCTCTATATTTTCCCGCCACTGGAAAACTTCGAAGGATAACCAATTTCTAGAATAATAATGTCTAGTTTCCAGTTTCCAGATAAGCAATAGCAGGAACCACTCACTGGAGAATTCTGAACAGCAGCACTAGCAGCAGAATCGCAAACTAACAAAAATCCACAAGAAGAATTGAAGCACAATTGACACTGAAAATATGGAACAAAGCACACCCTCGTTCTGTTTTCAGATTCTAAGCAGGGAACAGCAATAAAGGAGAGTACAGAATTTGCCTAAATTCTCTGTATTTGCTTTGATCACATTGTTCGATGTTTTGAGGGTGCCCTATGCTTTATAGGGCGGAACAAACACCGGGCAAAACAAAAAATTAAAAAAAAAAAACAGAAACTGGGCAAAACAGTTTTTTTTTTTAAAAAAACATAAACTGGGCAAAACAAAAAGTTAAAAAAAAAAAAACAGAAAAGGAAACAACAAAATTTGAGCGTTGTTGCCCACGATTAGAGTTCAATTTTGGGTGACTAATGACCAAAGAATTTTTTTTTAAAAAAACAGGGCGTTGTTGCCGATTAGCGTTCAATTTTGGATGACTAACAACCAAGGAATGTCAAAAATTAATAGTACTGACCATTCTGGGAAGGCAAATTTATGAACATGGTCAGGAAGAAACCATTGTGGGCGCCACATTTCGGGATTTGGGCAGTGCAAATTAATTTTATTTGACCGTTGCAGGAGGAGGGAAATTTCAGGGCAAATTTTTTGTGCACCTCTTCACTTGGAAGCACTCTAGAGACCTGAGTTAAGCATGCGGTTTTGATCAATAATCACATGAATGGAACCATGTTAATGAAGCAAGCTTGGAAATTAGAGTATTTGTTCTTAGAAATTTCTTGGCACATAATCTGCCAACACTTATGTATCTCAAAATTAGGATGCATTTCATAGATTAAATATCCAACATATTGCTATTGTGGTATGGTAAGTAATAAGTTGGGATTTCTTTTCTTTTTCTTTTTCCCTTGTATTCATGTCATGCAAATTAAGAATTGATGTTGAGGACTTTGGCCCCATAGTAGGAGTTCAATTTTATGTACAAATAAAATAAAGCAAAAGCAACCAACTCAAATACATGGATTGTTTTAAGATGTTGTTCAAAATCCCCAAGGAACTTTTAAGTTTTCTGCATAATTTTTTTTAAGACAACAAACCTAGGTTGTGTAGGGATGGGGTTGGGGTTTAAGCCTACTAGGATCTAAAACCCAATCGAGAATATAAAGCATTACAAAAATATGAAGAGCGATGAGTGTCTATGAGTATAGGGTTTTGGTTTGCAACTTGTACCAAGGGCAAGGCAACAACAAGCTATTGCACAGATAATGTAGCAACAACAACAACCAAAATCTAGGTAAAATATCTATGTTGGTGCTCTCTCTCAAGAAGTCCATGGCATTCCTTTCTCACTTTAAAGAGGTGTTGGAACTTGAAACTTTTTTGTTAAAGTATTTACTCCTAAGAAATATAGTCAAATTAGAACTTACAAAAATTTCGTAAACAAATTCTAAACTTGTTTGATAGATCTAAGGAGTCTTTCAATGGATGTAAGAAAAAATTTTAGTTTCTTCGGGTACAAGTCATAGCCTGGTAACCCTAGGTCATAGGTTTGATTCTACTAGGCAGCAATGAGTTATAAAATTCAATAAATCTTGAGGGTGTACCTATGTTTCACTTATTTCGGATTTCAACACCCTCTCAATGGATGTTAAAAAAATTTTACTTTCAGTTTCATAATTGTGTTGTCTACTAGAATTGAACCCATATCTTGAAGCTTCCAAATTAAGAGTTTTCCCACATGGTTAACACCTTATTCTTTGTAAAGTTGGAAATGACCTAGTTTTTGCAATCTTTGATGTGCTAACCACCTGAGCCACTTGTGACTTCTCATTTCTAGATGTCATGGCAAATGTCAAATATTCATAGCATTCAATATTATGCATAAAGAATACAATAGGAAAATTACTGAAGAAAATGAATAGAGTGCATTACTTATGCGGAAGAAAATGAAGCCGATGTAATCCACTTCATGATCTAAATGCTCCACCACTCCTGATCTTATCAAACCTCCTCTACTACTACTCCAAATTTGCAACATTGGCTATTGCAGGGGGATTGATCAGTGTTAAAAACTTAGACTGCCATAATGCTTTACACTGGGAGTTGAGGATCCTAGGAGTGCAACATGTATGCCCAAAGCTTACAAATCATAGGGGGTAATGGGGTTAACAAGACTACAATGGTTCCACAATAGAAGGCTCCAAGAAGCTGCATTTCTACAAGTTTGCAAGAGCTCTTGGATGCCACAATTGCCAAATGCATAAAAATGTCAAAATCATGGAAGTTCAAAATGGTGTTTGGGGTGGATTCTTATAAGTTTTGGGTCATGATTTTGCCTACAAATTGGTTGTAATTTGGTTGCAAAAAGTTTGCAAATTGGCTAACAAATTGTTGCAAATTTCTGCCACATACAGGTGAAATGGGTGCATAATTTGGGAAGGTTACTATGTATGGAAAGTGCCATACCCCCATGGCCATTCTGTTTACTATAAATAATAATCAGACACACCATCCACATTGGCTTTGTTCTTTCACATTGGGCCTTTTGCCATCCTTGTTAGAGTGCATGGTTAACATTGAAGTTAATGGAGTGTTTAAATCTAGTCCATGTTACTTCTACGCTGGGGGGATGAAGAATCAACACGAGGGGAGGAGGTGACCATGCCCCTTCACACTAAGCATTTCTAACTTCACACTCCTCCACGTTGGGGGTAGGTAAGGTCTATCCCCTACATCCATCCATGCTAGTGGTAGGTGAGGTCTACCCTCCTATAGGTATTTTCATCATAGAAAATTGTATACCCCTCATAAAACCCATCAAATTACCATTTTTGGCATCCCAAAAGGCATTTTTGACTCCTTCAAGCCCAAATATAGACAATACATGACTTTTTCACCTAGGGAATGAGGCTTTGACCACTTATGAGGCATTTTCAGCCCCAAAAGTGTGAGATACATGAGATTCCCTCTCATGGGTTACAATCTTCACATTTACATTGAAGTTTAGCCTCAGGTTTCATGGGGTGAAGGCTACGTGATGACAAATTATTACAACATGTAAATTTTGGTGGTGTTTCAATGGCCTATCTTTGTTGGTGCCTAAAGGATTAACCCCAGAGGCACCGCCAATGAATACAAAACACCATTGAAGGTCCACCATTGATGTTCTCTTTCTACACTTGATCCAATCATGTCAAACCATGTTGAAGAGTGGTCACAATGATGGAGTAAGGTTATGATGAGGAAATTGTAATGAGGTCATAGGAAGATGGTCATGAATGCTAGAAATGCATTCCAAGTGTTAACACCATGGCTATAGCATGGCACTAACATGTAGGTTAGGAAATTAAGATTATAAACTTTGTGTTTAGAAGTGAGGTTCACTAGGCAAATGCATTTGAGGAAGCTCTAATGGTTTTTAAGCCATTGGGCTCCTCCCTTTGCATGTTCAGAACCACTAGTCTTTATTGGTCATTCGACTTGAAAATTTATGTGGATCGTTGAACTTAGAAGGGGGGGGAGGTGGATGAATAAGTTCCCCAAAAAAAAAATTAAATAAACAAAGCACACACATTCAATTTAACATGGTTCACCAACTTGGATAATCCACACATGGAGGGTAGATCACAAGCACACCTCTGGATTTTGTTTCTCCTAAAATGTGGTTGAAGGATCCACACTTTGTATATTCGTCAAGCCTGGCTTCGGAGTGTTGTACCACAGCACCAATCACTCAACCCTGTAAGGTCCCATATGGCTTGGAAAAGTGATTTCAAGGCTTTCACAACCTTTAGAATCTTGAGCTCCGCACCAGAGTGTTGTACCATAACCATAAGGTCCACAATCTCCCCCTTTTTGGTAATGTCTAAAACATAAGAAATTGATGGATTAGTTTGCAATGTGTAACTTAGGTACCTTGTCTCATTGGCAGTTACACTTGGCTAGGTTGTGATTATGGTGAATTGATTCTTTTAATAGCGTTAGCAAGAAGGTTGAAAAATAGAGTGAAATGGATTAGCGGTCCATTATTAAATTCTAAAAATCACAAATGCGAAGAAATTCTTGAAGAGCATTAAAAAATTCACAGCAACGAAAAAAGAGAATTTCACTGAAAAACATTGTGAAGATGCACACAATTAGATGTCATTGATGAGGCATCCAAAAGGATATAATTGTGAGAATGTGTATGCATAAGAAACTTAACTAACCCAACTAAAAAGTATGCAAGTGGATCCTCTCCAAAGTAGGCATATGTCCTTATTGTTCTTACATATCCTTAAACTAAGGAGTCCATAGGCCTCATGGGTGATTAATGGTCATGGAAAGTTAAGTACAAAAACTTAGAAGAAACTACCTAAGAATTTTGACACATCAAAATAAGACATTGAACAAGGACATGAACACTCACATTGAGGTGAGATGTGGAAAACATAGGTGGATGAGAAAGAAAAATTGGAATGGAGTTCTTCATTAAGGCCACATGAAGTCCCTTGTGAATGTTGTGGTTAAATGACCTAATAAGATTCATCCTTAGTCTAGACCAAAACTAACCACATTCAGTGACTTTGCATCATCACTCTAAGATTGGTATACCCCCTTGGAACATAAGAGCGCTCCCACAGAACAATCAATGTTCCTTATTTAAGAGGAAAAGATAAGGAGAAAGTGAGAAAGGGCCTTAGTTAGAGGGAACCTTCAAGCATGGGTAACATATTTTTCTAGTTTCATAACCAGTGCTTGTAGCCTGTTTATTTTGTCAAAGGGGTGTGATTTGAATCCCCATCATTTTTGGTTTTTTTTTTGAATGGAACCACACCATGCAAATACTTATGTGACTTCCTATTATTGGTCGACACAAAATGGTAAAAACTCTATGAAAACACCCATGCACATAAGTAAGTAGATGAGTATAAAGATTATTGAGTCCCTTTGAAGTCACATCTTGTTCAAAATATTGAATCCTTTCCAAGTCCAAAAACTAACAAGGTCAAAATTTCATTAAAGTTTTATTAACGAAAATGGACCTCACACTTCCAAGACTAGAAACACCATAGAGTTTGTAGATGGGTGGATGAAGTGGAATCGCTACCTGTTTCATGAAAAAGAAACCATGTCTTAGATATCAGTAACAAAATTCAAAGCTAGAATCCAAACACCAATAATCAAATAACTAGATAGCACATGCCCACATCAAGAAAACCACATTGTACCTAGTTGGCAATAAGGCACGTTATTATTAGAACAAAATAAGAAAATCACACTAAAATAAAGAAAAATATACAAGAAATTGTAAAATATTTAAGAAAATAAAATGTACAAATGATGTTGTAAAATAAAAATTGAAAAAAAAATTTAATAAATTAGAAACAAAAAGATGTAAGATAATGAAGGCATGAACAAAAAGTTGTAAAAATAACAAGGTGTAAAATAAAAATATGTAAAACAAAAATGCATAAAATAAAGATGAAAAATTGAGGAGCCACTTATATGATTAACATGAATGGCCATCTCCCCCATGACTAAGTTGAAAGGAGGAGATCCAAAAGATTAAGCATGGTTGTCCATCTAATAAGGCATTTATTGCATTAGCTTTCTTAGGCTCATGGAAAGATTTGATTTGTTGCATGTTGGTAAATAATTTCTTATCTGGGCTCTCAGGTTTGTAGATCATCATTACTCTAGAAGGAAAAGTTTAAGAAATAATATAAGGGCCTTCCCACAATCTTTGGAACTTGGTTTTTTATGGCGCATGTGTGGTGTTCCAATTGAGGACCTTATCTTTAGGTTGAAATCTGACTTTCCTAATTCTAAGGTCATGGTGCTTTTTGTTGAATGTCTTGTGCAACTTGTTAGATAATAGGGCCACTAATTAGTTTTTTTCTTGAAGGTTGAGATTCATTAATCTTTTTTTTCGTGCTAGATTTAAAGCAAGATCAAGGTCATAGGCTATTGAAAGTGTACAAAACTTAGATTGAATAAGAAGAGTTCATATTTTTCCTTACACTATCTCATAGGGAGAGTAGCCTATATGGAGCTTTTAGGTGGACTAGTAGGTCAAGAGGACATCATTAAGTTTTGTGCTCTAGTCCCTCCTTTACCTACTAACTATTCTTGTTAAGATCTTAGTGATTTCCATATTTGTGACCTCAACACAATCATTGGCTTGGGGATGATAAGGTATTTTATGCTCAAGCCCCAAGAATTGCACTATCAAAAATTAATGCATGTGGCACACCAATCCTATTTACAATATTATATTGTACAAACCAAGTAGTAGCAGAAGATGTACAGTTGATGATGACTACTACTTCTGCCCATTTTTTATAGTAGTCAATAGTGATTGTGATGTATGCCTTTCCATTTAACATGGATGTGATGGGACCCATGAAGTCAATGCCCTAGATATCAAAGGATTATAATGATTAAATCCACTATTAAGGTTCCTCCATTCAGGTGGTTATTCCACCATCACATTGGCAATGCTCACAAGAGTTGACAAATTGATGAGCATCCCTGAAATGTATTGGTTAGTAATGTCTTGCCATTAAGATGTTAATGATCATGTGTCTCCTAGCATAGTGGCCTCCACAATGACCCTCATAAGCATCCTAGAGAATGTGTAGTTGATTAGCATCAAGGACATACCAATGAATAATGCCATCAATGCACACCTTGTAGAGCTGGCTGTTGATCTTGATGAAGCATTTTACCTTATGAAGAAACTACTATTTTTTCTTTTTTTGCAGTCCAGCTCTCATGACATCTCTTAAGTGATAAGATAGGTGAGAATTTCATCATACCATTTAGATTCAATGGGCAATTGTTTAGTTATAGGCCCAACAAAGAGGAGTTCATATGAAAACTAATCTAAAAATAGGTTTTCCTCCTCTTTGTTGTCCCATCTCAATGGAGACAAGTGCTCAGTGACTATATTCTTAGTTCCATTTTGATCTACCATTGTAAGATCAAACACCTACAAGATCATTAGCCACTATATGACATAGGAACTCACTGTTGGCATATTCATTAAGAAGCAACTTACATTGTGGTCAGTGTACACAAATACTTTGTACCCAAGCACATAGTGCTTGAACTTTTCCAAAGGAAATACCACTATCATCAATTCTATTTCTATGGTGGTGTAGTTTAGTTGTGCATCCAAAATTCTTTGGCTTGTGTAGTGGATGTAATATGGACATTTCTCATTGTCCAATTGCATAAGCATAGTTCCCAAGACATAATTCGATGCATCTATCATGACGTGAAATGGTCTAGACCAATCAAGTGCTTGTAAAATTGGAGTTTCTATGAGTTTCTCCTTTAGCTATTGGAATGCATTTTCACATTCCTTGGTCTAAAAAAATGGAGCATCTTTCTTTGTTAGCTTGACCAACAATTTTGTAATCTTAAAGAAATTATCTATGAATCACTGGTAGTAGCCAGTGTGTCCAAGGAATGACCAAACATCTTTAATGATTTCTAGTCGGTGAGTTATTCCTTTGATAACCCTTATCTTTTTAGGGTTCATATTAATTCTTTCTTGTGAAATTTTGTGTCCAACACAATGCCCTCCCGGACCATCAGATGGCTCTTCTTCCAATTGAGCATAAGATTAGTCTTCATGCATCTTGTGAGCACTTGCTTAAGATGGTTTAGGGCTTACTCAAATGTAGCCTCATAGGTGGAGAAGTCATCCATGAAGACTTCCATTCCACTATCGATCTATTATTGAAAATTACTCAAGACCATATGTTGGAATGTGGTAGGGGCATTGCATAGGCCAAAAGATATCTTTCAATATGCAAAACTCCCTCACTAACTCATGAATGTTGTTTTGGCTTGATCCTCTAGTAGAATCTGGATTTGGTTATAGTTACTAAAACCATCCAAAAAACTATAATAGCATTGCCCAAAACTCGTGTCCAACACTTGATCCACAAATGAAAATGGAAAGTGTTCTTTGAATGTTACCATATTTAACAGCTAGAAGTTGATGAAGACTCGCAACTTACCATATTTATTTGGCATAATCATGATTGGACTAACCCACTCACTATTTGCAATGGGATAGATAAACCTCGCCTTGAGGAATTGTTTGATTTCCTCTTTGAAAATATACTTCAATTTGGGGTTCAACCACTATTGCGGTTGTCTCCTTGGCTTCATGGTCAAATCAATGTAGATATGATGTTGGCATATCCTAGGATCAATCCCTATGAGTTCAGGATATAACTAAGAAAAGGTTGTTGTACATCTATTGATCACATTTAGTAGCATCTCCTTTTGTTTAGGAGAAAGATCTATATTGATTATTATATGCTTTCCAATTTTTAAAAATGCATATTCCATGCTAGTAGGTAGAGTTTTCAACTAAAGGGGCTCTTGTTTAAAATTTTCAGGAATTTCCAGCTCTCTCCAACTAGTATCATCAATTTCGTCAATGGAGAGTTGGTGATGAACTTGCTCAAGTTCTATTAATAGAAAAAAGATAATACAAATTCAACATCAAGAAATTTAAACTAGATATAGATACAAAAGGGAATTTAATAAATTGGGGATGTTATGTAGGGAAACATTATTACAAACAATCGATCCCAAAGTAAAGGAATACAACCTAGAGATCAACCATCCACCAAGGATCAAATAAAAACAAAAGCACATAAGAAACACTCACATGAAGCAAGTCGTGTTGAGGAAGATTATTGGGACTCTCATATCTACTCCAAGACTACAATTGATTAGTATCCAACTTGAGCTTTGAAGCATGAGATATGATTTGGAAGTGAACAAGGTGGAAGATCTACAGTTTCTCCATAATAGGTAGATGGTAGATATTTGAAAAATCAATCCTCTGAAAAAGAATAGTACATCTACACATCCAAATATGATATAGAATAATGGGCCTAATAACCTTCCAAAGAAATTTGAAGTTCACGGAAGTGGTAGACAAAAAGCTAAACATAATGTCATCTTAATAAAGCTTGCATGAAGGGATAACTTTAGAGGCCCATCCCTACGTATGCCAACCAAAGGGGCAATGCCAAAAAAATAAGGACAAAATCCTCAGTTCCACCACAGAGAGGGAACCTAGTAGTATGAATCCCAAGGTATTTAAGGCATTTGCCGATGGGTAAACCTTGATGAAGAAGACACCAAAGAAACTGTTCAATTTTAGGAAGAGTCGAAAGGTTTCAAATTTGGTTGAGGACAAAGATCCAAAATTACTCAGACTCTTATTTGTGCCAAGAGCTATTACAACATTGAATGAACATAGAGAAATCATGCAACAATTGAAAAGGAACATGCAACTTATAAGGCAAAAATTTTGACCCATTAGTCCATTGGAGGCCAGGAAAAATGCCTTGGATTGAGATGTCCAATTTGCATGTATTGATCAATGAAATTATAAACTCAATCTAAGAAATGGTGCATAGGTTTGGAAGCCACATACAAATTTTTAAACACTTCCCAAGAAATCCATTGATTTGTGAGAGCAACTAAGGGAAATAATTCCCTTCTAATTCCAAGTAGTGGCTACCTTTGCATTCATAATGGAAAAGAGGGGCAAGTGATAGGGGTAACCACCAAGGATAAAGCTTAAAATAAAATTAGGATTGATCTTGACATTAGTCCAATTTATATAATGGTGTAAAGCCTACTAAGCCCTCCAAATGCTTTTGAAGACATGAGACTTGGGAATGGTGATAGTATGGGGGATGAGGATCCAATTAATGGGATAGATACCTTTCCAAAGGGCTTATTTTTGGGAACCATTTGTTGAAGCCTTAGCTAGTAGAAGACTCCCAATAATGTCTAGGGTGTCTAGATGCTGAATAACGACTTAGCGACTAAGGTGAGCCCCTATTTGAAAGAATTCAAAAGGCTTAAACCACATCTATTTTTATGAAGAGTAACAATATTCCAAGCAACACAATGTAAATAATAGGCATCATGGGAGGGTGCCTAGCACAAGAAATAATACACATGAGTAGAATCAATAGATTTACAAACAAGGTACTTACTTGTAATGGTGAGGACCTTGCATGTGAGGATCGAAAATCTTAATAATATCTTGCTCATGAATAAGTTCTAACCCAAAATGAAAGCTGTTTAGAATAGAATCTATGACATGTAACCCACAAGCTGTACGCATGGATCTATATCCTCCTTTTTGAAAAAAAAAACAAAAAGGTTGCAAGAAAAAATTCGGTATGTATCTATTTTTTTTATTTTCTTTGTTAATGAACATACTAACTTCTGTGTTTTTTGTTGGATACATAGATCCCTTGTGACCTTTTGTAGGAACTGGCGAATGACGTTGAAACTCATCTCTTCTAGATCCTTTTCTTCATTTTGAAGATGAGCCCTATAATAAATTGAAAATGGTGTTGGAAGACAGCCTAGGAGATGCTCTTTTGCACCTATGTCATGTATGAGTTTTCCATAATAGTACCATTCTTCCATAATGTCAAGGAATGGAGACATATCTTGAATTTTATGTAATCTTGAACTATAAAATAAAGTTCTATAAGCACTATCCATATTAGATTTATTTCCTAAGAATTCCTTAGTAATTTCATTTAAGAAAATAACATGAGCATTATTTAACAGTTTTTTATGTACGGGAGCTTCTATGAAATTCCACCATCATTTCAACATACCCTCAAAATTTAGCATAGCATTGAGTATGGCATGTTCATACGTTTTCTTTTCTAAGACAATTTTCCTAGAGATAAATCCACTAATTTTATCAATCTCTTTTTGTCTTTCCCTAATTGATTTCTTATCCATACTGAAGTATGGTGGTTGTTTTTCTGAAGTTCGTCTTATTTGCATAGCTGTTAAATCTTTTGGATCTTGGAATATCATTCCTTGTTTTGTTAACAAATTGTTTTCTTCATCATCTAAAGATCCTTCACTTCCTATGTAAAGTGTTTCATTGTCTCCCTCATTTGCGTTAATTTCTTCTTCTGTTTTTCTTTTTTTAGACTTCGGAATTGTATGTCTAGTCTTCTCCTTTGTACCCATTGTTTAGATTTCTTTCCTTTAGGTGGAGTAACTGATGGTGAATCTATATAAAGGCCTTCTAGATCTAAAGTCCCTGTTTGTGATTTTTTCTTATCTCTAGGTTTTTCTATCTTTTGTTTAGGAACCCATATTTGATGTAATTCTTTTACATCCCTTTGTACTTCCCTAACCTTTGGATATGTCATTAAGTTTTGATCGCTAACATAAGATATCTTATGGTTAGTGCAATTGTGAAGATTAATGATGTCAGAAGGTTGTTCTTTGGAGGTTTTATACTGCATCATATGGGCTATTTCTTCTGGTTCTTCCGTATTCATGTTTATCCATAATAGTTCATCACATTCTACACATCTAATGTCATGATCTACCTTATGTATATTTTCATGTGTATAGATCTATTGTGATGGTTATTTATTTGAGCATGCTGCTTCTTCATCAGAACTAGAGGTTGAAACATCTTCTATGTGTATTTTTCCTTTGGTGTTATCTACCATTTTCCCCCCTTTTGTTTGATGATCTTCCTAGGATCCATTGTAATACCCAGTTCTTTAAAGATTTTTTCTATTCTCTATATTTTCTCTTCTTGTTATTCATAAGAAGATTTCTTTCTAAATAGATTTAATGGTTTGGGAGCTAATGGATCGTAAGGTAGGAGTTTTGGTGGTTGTAATTCTATATAATACCGTCGGGATTTTGATGGAGATCTGAACAAGGATTTCTTTGTTTTCTTATGCTCATAGTATTCTTCTAATGAATCTTCTAAGTTTGGGAAGAGCCTATGGATCGGGAGATCCTCTGTATTGATGTGCATCCCATATTCTAAATTAGTTGTTCTAACAGAGAGAGCTTGTTGCCCAGATAGCAGAAGGGTTTGTATACTAACAGAACTAAATAATTTAAAACTTAATTTAGTACTTATTGTGCAATACACACTATGATCTATGATATCAACAACAATATACATAATTAGCATTAGACTATTAAATAAGTGCAGGTTAGAAAGAGAAAGCGTAAAATTTGGAATAGTAATTATTAAAGCATCTGAAACTAATCTACCTTTAGCTTGTGTTATAATAGCTTCTTGGAAAGATTTGAACCGTCTATCTATCAAGGCTATCTAGTAGGGTTTTGGAGTCTATAGTTAAAGTGAGGATGAAGGTGTATAGCGATTTCAGCGAGATGAATGTATTGGTAACCTTATCTTTTTCATTTCTCTACTTCCCCCAGGTCAAAAAAAAGTTAGGACAACTTGACAGAGTCTAGAATCGGCAATGCCTAAATCACGTTTGCTAAAATGCATAGACTGGAACAACTCAAATGTGTGCAATGAAGATTTGGGATAGAAATCCTTTTGGCAAGATGGTGGTGGCAACATACTAGCATTCGATGAAGATAAATAGGTAGATAAACGTTGAATATATGAGAAAGCAGAATTGAAACTTGGAGTTGGTATTTTGAAAGAACTCGCCATTAGACATGCCTACTCTACGTCCTGCTTCTGGCTTGCATGACTTACTCGTCGGTCCGTTGACCGTTACTACAGATCTTACATCACTTTAGAACAATCTTATGAGCAACCCTCATGTCCACTCCTCACTTTGAAGAATGAAGAACAACAATAAGGCTTCGATACCACCTCTCAGAGTTATGAAATGATCATGCACTAATGATGCAAATGCTCATTTAAATGCACATATAATAACATAGAGATACACAAATACAAAGCATTTTATTTCACATAACAAGATTACAAGACTGAAAGGAATGCTTGTTCTTGAGCAAGGTACATCAAAGAATGATCTTTCTTTCAACAAAGGAGAGAATGCTTAGTTTCTAAGTAGAGAGTATCAAGAAACTACTATCTTCTCCTTACAGACTCAAACTGACAGACTTACACTCACACACTACTTGCAGACACTTGCAGAATATTACTACTTGCTTCTACTTATATTACTATCAATGCCTCTTATGCTACTACACACTACTATTTATAGCATTACAGATCGACTTAGGATAGTGGCAGACAACTTTATTCGGATCACCACTATGGAGATTGTGGCAGACAACTTTATTCGGATCAGCACTGTGGAGATTGTTGCAGACAACCCTTCTTTTAGTGTGATGGAGGACTATTGGGACCGAAGCTGACATCCTCTCCTTCTGAGTTGACTGCTTGATTATGAAATTCATCCGAACTATAATCATGATGCCTTGGAGAATCTGAAGGCATGCTACTTGTACTGGCATTGGATCCTTCTAAGTGGAGTCCAACTAGATAAATTTTGGACTCTCTTCCCCCTGCAACACTATATTCGTTGACATGACTATCTTAATAATACAATTCCAACATGTAAGGTACTTTCATGTTGACATGACAATGGTGCTGGATGTCATAAGCATTGGCTGTATACACATCTTGGTAGAATGCCTTGCCCCATGTATTTTTCCAGTCAATTCGTTTAGTAATGCATGTGACCAGAAAATAAACAAGATTGGAGGCCATATGTACAAAATGTCAGGCCACAGTGGTCGCACTACCATAGTAGGAGAAATCACCATGATGTTCAGTCAGGCGTGCTCTAAGATATCTTGGATAGTTTGGAGGAAAATGAACTAGAGCATGACCAAAACGTGCCCACCAGGACCAAAACATTGCAGAATCAGTGGATGGCATGGACTGTGGATTAAATTCAATACGGTACATATGGAAATCACTTGGTTGCTAATAAGGCTAATTCAGGCAATCATTAGTGTACCATCTTTCAAAATCAAGCTTACTGATTTTAACATCAGTAGCTAAATGAGTATAGGAAGAAGAGATAGATGTTCTACTGGTTTAGATAGAAGGAGCAAAAAAAGTAGTAAAAACTCTTTATGTAACAGATGAGCCAGATTGTTGTGCTTCAGTCAAGGAGTACAATTCTTCCTAGCTATTTTGATGTCAAGAATTTTCAACAAAGTACTATGGAGAACTAAGAAACCATTCATGGGTAGTACATGGATGTAAATGTCTAGAAAAATGAAGAGTCCATCCTTCACCTCTTAACAACTCTATACAAAAATTCAAATATCAATAGGACTAGGGAACTGGAATTCCCTAGTAAGAAAATTAGCTAAATAATTTTTAATACCCTCTAAATATTTACTATCATATTCAAAGTTAGCTAAAAACAAAATCCAACAAATAAGCCATGTGTGAGCCACCTTAGAAATATTTTTAGACTGTAGGTATTTCTCAAAATGCTTCAAATCACTTCTTACAATAAATCATTATGGTTTCAAAAATAACCGAAATTTTTCAATACCTTTAACAATGGCAAGAAGCTCTTTGTGAGAGCTATGATATTTTTGTTGGACTTCATTAAACTTACCTGAAGCATACCTAAAAATTATGATTGTATGGTTTTTTTGTTGTTTCAGTGTGGCTCCCCAAAACATTTCAGAGGCGTTTGTTTCAAGAATAAATTTTCCGTCTCCTAGAAGGAGTAATGATGGCAAATGTTGACAAACCTATTTGATCCTTTTAACAACCTTAGTGCAATGATCAGTCCATGGTGGGGAATGTTTCTGTAGTAGCTAATTAAGAACATCTCTTTCTTGAGCTATGTCTTTGAAGAAACCAGAGAAATAATTAATACAACCTAAGAAGTGTTGAATTTGTAATTTATTTTCTAATACATCTAAAAACTTAATTATACTCTGTATAATATGAGGTTGCAATTGAATAATTCCTGTAGAAATTTCTAAACCTAAAAACTCTATATTAGGTTGTCCTATTTTCATTTTTGTGGGTGAAAGGACAAGACCATTTTTATCTACTAAGTCAGCAAATAATTTTAGATGTTCTATATGTTCTTTAACAGATTTGCTAAGAATTAA
>MNCI01017471.1:4738-18657 GCA_015680685.1 Gnetum montanum
ATTAACCCCAAGTGTTTCTTGTGGTGTTAAGGCATTTAGTCTGCGGAGTTCGACCGGATCACGCGTGCACACTCATATTCGTATGGTTGAGTGTAGGGGTACCTCGCCACTCATCAACATGTCTATCCAAGAAGAGATGGAATTGGGTGGAAGAGCTTGCTGCTATATTTTAGCATGATTAGTGAGTAAGTGGGGAAAGAGTCAGTGAATGATAAATGTTTGAATGTGAAGATGTGGATGGTCATTTAATTTCTCATTAAATGTGGGAATTTCAAGTATATCAATCCTTTTTATTTTTTTATTCTCAATTTGAAGTGGGATGAAAACTTATTCATGAATTTGGTCCTAGTAGATCCACAAAAAAATGACTTATCCAAGCCATTAATACCTTCATTTAAATGAAGGTAAGAAAAAGGTGGAATTATGCACCACTTTAAATCACCACAAGTGTAGCTTAGGCCCCACTGAGAAAGATGGTTGAAGCTTCTTCCTCTAGAACCATTCATATTGTAGCAATGAGAATCTCTAGGGGGAGGTCCTGCTTGCTTCTCAAAATATATGTGCTCATACTCTTGCTTTACAATCATATCATGAAACTCTTTCTTCTCATGAACAACATACTCTGATTGCTGGAATGACATGGGTTCATAGTCTATAGAATTCTCAATGAATCCTTGATTAAATAAAGCCTTTTCAAAGGTGGTAGATGTAGCTTCCTAGGTTCTTTGCAAAATTATCCATATGCATTGCACCATTGTTCCAATTTTTCTTAATTTGACCATAATAGGAGGTGCTGCTTTATTCATCATGTTTTTAAAAGTAATTTGGACTAATTGATGATTCTACTTCAATCTATTTTTATTGTTAAATTTAGTGATGATTTCTTCAAGTATTTATTTTCTACATAATTGACAACTAAAAGAAGAAAAATTGTAAAGGTATAAGTACTTCAAGGCAATTTACCAATGCCTTCCCTAGTAATTGCACTAATCATAGGGATCCTATAGGCCATAACCAATGGGATTCTATCATACAGAACATATTGCACTCTAATTGTAAGCTTTAAAAATAATGTTAAGTGGATTACTAAGAACACTCATATATGTGATTGCATTCAAGAAAAATAAAAGTGGTTATAATACATATAATATAATGAGAAACTGTGTTGCCATGGTGAGGAAGCAAGAAAATATTTATAATTTTTATATATTTTATAAATATAAGAAAAAAATGATAAATAATACATACACATCATAATCCCTAAAAGGATTGATGCAAAACCATATGTGAAAGCAATAAATGACTCCTAGTCACAACTTCGATGGCCCAACACCATGTTATGTAGTTGCAACCATCTTTGATAAGGATGAAATGTTGCAACTAAATATAACGAAAAGGAAATGAACATGAAATAAATATTTTTAATATATTAATATTTTAAGCTATCCAAGTCATGAGATAAAGGAAATATTATAATCTTTATTCACTACATAAACACTAGACTTCACATTAACCAAATGGTTCCAGGCTATGTAAGCAAGGTAGCACTATGACAGGGTCTAGTTGCACTTGTAAAAGTGATAACTCAAAACACACATAAAAAACAAGAAGAAAATTAATTTACCCAAAGGGGAAGAAGCTCATCACAAAAACTAGATGTCAAAATCCTAAAATCTCTAAGTTAAAACTAAGATAATGATCATAAAGTTATGTGTAAGAGTTCATTCTAGTTATTTAAAGTTTTTGCAATGTAATAGTGGAAGTTTGTTAATGCCTAGATTCCAACGAAGGTCTATCAACATCTCCTTAGCCAATCATAGCATACTTTCAACATTTGGTTCCAAACGTGGGTAAGTAGAGGATGTGCTAACACAAGAGGTGCATTGCCATAGGGGAGTTAGTGCATCCTTCTTGCTAGAATTTTAAGCATTGAATTTGGATGAAACCCAAAATCCAAAGTAACATGTCAAAAGGATCTTAAGACATTTGAGTGAGGTTGAAAATGTTTTAAGGAGCTTGGGACATATACAAAAACCAAAAGTATGATTCAAAAGGAAAGGAAACAAGCTCAAGAGACACAAACTACTACTAAACATACTAGGACTACAAATACAGGGTAGCTAGAACATTTCCTAAATTCACAGCTTACAATAGACATAAAATTATCACTCGATGTCTCATCAAGTGGTTACTGATGGAGAGACTATAGTAGCCTTAGTAAATAAAGACTCAAATGACAATTGATCAAATAAGGGCTCTTTATCAATCTTATCATCCTAGTGTAATTGAGACAAATGATTTGCAATAGCATTCTTGGTTCCCTTTTTATCGATCATTGTAATGTTGAATTCTTATAAGATTGCTAATCATTGAATGATTCAAGGCTTATCATTGGTTTGTTTATAAGGAACCAGATCAAACTATGATTAGTGTGTAAAAATATAAGGTATTCAAGTACATAGTGATTAAATTCTTTAGTGCATATACCACTATCATGAGATCTTTTTTCATTGTGATGTAATTTAGTTGTACATCTATGATACTTTTGATTGCATAGTGAATGTTTTTGATCATTCAATTGTGTAAGTACAATTTTCATAGCATAATATGATGCACTAGTCATGATATAAAAATTTGGGACCAATCTCATGCTCATAGAATAGGAGTTTCTATGAGTCCTTATTTGAAGAGCTTAATTTTTTTTTTGCATTCTTTCATTCAAATGGATAGTGCATCTTTCTTAGTGAGTTCAATCATTGGCTAGGTGATCTTGGAGAAATTCTTGATAAAATGCCTATAAAAGTTGATGTGTTCAAGGAAGGACCTCATATCTTTCATGGTTTGAGGCCTCTGTGTAATTTTTTAGATTACTTTGATTTTCTATGGATCCATCTCAATGCCCTTTTCTAAGATTTGATGCCTTGAAACAATGTTCTTTTGGATCATTAGGTAGCTTGTTATCGATTCAACTTCAGATTAGTTTTAACGCATCTCTTGGCAACTTATCCCAAATGATAAATTGCTTATTTAAAATTAGAGCTATAGGAAGATAAGTCATCCATGAAGACTTTCATACTATTCCCATTTTTCTTTTAAAATATGTTAATGACTAGACTCTAAAATGTAGTAGGGGTGTTACATAGATAAAAGAACATCTCCTTATAACCAAATGTCCCATAAGGACTTATTAAAGCTTTATTGGTTTGGTCTTTAAATGTAATTTAGATTTTTTTATTTCTCTTATAACCATACAAAAAGCTTTAGTATTTATACCCTGTAATTATATCCAGCACTTGGTCAACAAATGATAACGAGAGGAGATCATTAAGCATTATCATGTTCAATAGCATGGTGTCTATGTAAATCTGCCACTTGTATTCTTTCTTTTATACAATAATAAGTGGACTAATCCACTCACTACTTTCTATAGGATGATTAAATTCTAGTTTCTTCATTACTCTCTTGATTACATCCTTTAATTTGTGATTCAACCTATACTATGGTTTGTGCTTGGGCCTCATTGTAGGATCTGTGTATATGTAGTGTTAGCATATATGCAAATCTATGCATGTGATCTCATTGTAAGACTAGAAAAAGACTATTGGTCATTTATAAACCACCTTAACCAACTTTTAATTAGGATCCTTTATCAATTAGACATTGATGATTATTGATTTTCCAATTTCAAGGAAAACATATTCTAGTAACCCCATTAATTTTTTTATCTCTATTACTTATAGCATTGATTCTTCAAGAATCTACAAGTCCTCCGAGTTCATGTTTTCTTCTTATATGTGACTTGCTTGGGTGAGTTTGTGATATCCTTCTTCCATCTCATATAGCTTACCTACATAGGAACTGGTAATCCTCTTTGCTAATTCCATGCAAATTTGAGGTTTGCAGCTATCCTCTACTATAAGTCAATAGGTATCTTCCTCCTTAGTGGATATCATGTACATGTACTTTGACATACACACCTCCTCTAAGTGCTTGTTGTATGTTGGGATATCCATTTGTTTGACACTACATACTTTCTACATGTAGTCATATCTTGTGTCATTGTACAAGATGAATGGAAATCATTATTTCTCCACCATGATGTATTCATTTTTCTTGGAAATATTCAAGGTAATGTATATTATACCTAGCTTAGCATTAATGGTGCTAAGACATGCTTTTCCCATGGTAATGGGAAATTCTTCTTAGTTATTGCTAACTTTGATTACTAGAAAATTTACTAGGTAGCATTAATGGTGATCACCATGTCGTCAACCTTTCCCAAGAAAACAATGATCAAATGATATACAAAATCTAACCAGATATTATTTTGTCTCATTAGGGTAGGTTCTAGGCTATGTATAGTTATTGAGAAATGATTTTTACAACTAAAATTACATGTAGTAAAGCTTTGTAAGGAGGATTTCTAGCAATCTACAAGTAGACCAAAGGACTTTCTAGGTCTATTCTTTTCTTTAGTAGAGCATCCACTTTTATTCAATTAGTTACAACATGTATATGCATGATGGTCCTTGTTTCTTGCTTATGCATGACAATGATTGTTGGCTCATGTATGGAATTTGGAGATATTCTTGTTATGAAAAAGAAGTTTTTGTTGATTTAGCCCATGTTTTGATGATCTAAAACCTAGAAAATAGAGAAATATGCTTAGAGTTGTTGAGTCTTAAATTATAGATAATGTCAAGGAATAAAAGCAAGTCCATTCTAAAAATCTGGGATGTATGAAGGCAAGTTCATCATCATTTTCCAATCCTAGATGTAAAGTGTACTTTTATACTTCATGGTGAACATCTAAGCCATGGGTTGAGCTGTTATAGGAGACATCTTCCATCCAAGATGGACATCACATTGAATTGGATATTTGGCTTTAAAATTAATTAAGAATTTACATTTGCTAAGTTTCTTACAAGGGTTGGAAGATTAGTTATACTATTGGGAGATATACCATCATTACTATATTATTTTTCTAACACTTTGGTTGATCTTGATTCATTTATGTATGCATGATATTCAGATCCATAGCTTTTTCATTATTGCATCATTTGTGTTGGGATATGCATTTAGGGCATGCTATTTGTGAAAGTGAGCACCTAGTATCAATTTCAAATATGCCAAAGTTGGAATGTGTACTTATTATGCATAATAATATTTTATGCAAAGCCAAAACCAAACTAAAATATGTGTGGATGACATATTTAACATTTCTTAACTCTAGTACTAAGATAAATTAAATACTACCTTTGTTCTCATTATTTACTAGTAACAAATCCCCCTTCATAGAGCATAGTTAAAGGTTGTGGACCATGGACTTTAATACTATAGATAATGAATATTTTAAATATGCCAAAGTTTGGATGTGTCCTCATTATGCATAATAATATTTTATCCCAAGTCAAAACCAAATCAAAATATGCAAGCAAGACTTATTTATTATTATTTAACTTAGTTACCAAGGTTAGCCAAATACTGCCTTAGTTTCTATCATTCGCTAGTAGCAAATCCTCCTCCATAGAGCATCATTAAAGGTCATGAGTCATGGACTTTGCTACTATAGATAGCAAAGGATTACAAAGCATCCCAAGGTTTCTTTAAAACTAACCAACCATCCCTTTATACTAACTTCATCTAAACCAAATAAATACTTATTGTGAGATTTTGCAAGCATAAGAACCATCCCAACAAATTTTTGTAGACATATATATACAAATAAACCAAATCCTAGATGATGAAAAAACATAATCAAACTAAGATATTTACCAAGATGGCTAGTCTAACTAAATAACAATTCAAACCAACTAATGTTGGGCTAATAAGTTTTTAATTAGTGAATTCTAATCTTCATGGATTTCATTTATGTTTTTTCTATCTTCTTTCTTTGAATTAATAAGTTAAAGCTATATTTTTGGCATTGAAATTCGATGTGCAAAGCCCTAATACCCAAAGAAGCTCTTTTCTTCACTATTCCTTGTGTTGTTATTTTCATATGGTCTATACAAAGCATTGCAAATTATGTCATGACCTAATGAAGGTTGAAATAAAAGTTACAATAACTGTATAGCTACTGGAATGCATCTCAGAATTCATGTTGCCAGCACCAAAATGTTTTCCTTCTAAACACTAGCCCTTAAAGGAGACATTGGATTTGAAAACTCTAAAATGAATTAGAAACCTAACTAATCAACTCTAAAATTACATATCAATTAATAGATTTTAAAGTAGGCCAAAATTAAATAATATTTATGATGAAACTTTAATATATCAATAGAAATACAAATCCAAATTCAAATTATAGAAATATGCATGACAAAAATTTAGATTTTCAAACATATGCTTTCAAACAAAATTGTGCATTAACCAAACAAATCCAAAACCAAAAAATAATCATTGTGAGAAATTTTCTTGCCTAACTAGAAGTGCTACTAATAGAAACCTTTGCATGGATGAGATCTTATCACTTTAACCCAACGATTGAATTAAAATAAGATCTAGAATGAAAACTTAGAAGAAAAATACATACATTGCTCTAAAATGTTGTGCGAACTTAATAGTGACTCTTCTCCTATTTTGCAAGGTCTTCCTATTTGGTTATCTCCCAAATATTAGTTAAGAAAATGAATATTTTCTAATGTATGGGTTGTTAGGTCTTTATACTCACATGGACATGCTAGCATCAAGCTAATGGGTGACTTCTAAGAGTGACTAAAATTGAAAAGAAAATACATATAACCCAAATCTAATATAAAATATAAGTTTTATTTCTAAAAGGATCTATACTCAGTGTTGGTCCTCTGAGGTATAACTAAGTAGTACCTAGCAAGCTATACCAACTCCATATACTAACTAAAAAAATGGTATGCATCAAACATGATATCATAGCTATATTATTATAGCTTATTCTACAATTTCATAAATGCAGTATAGTAGGTTATGATCATGCCTATAAATATGATTCCACCATTATATCAAACTTACCTTTTGGTCAATCTAGTAATAGAACTCTTGCAGTTTATTTTCTTCAAGTTAGTGATAGTTGTGAGGACTCACAATGTGGTGATTAATAGCTGTATGATATCTCTATTTGAGTGGAGTATACCTAGACATACTTCATGTCTAAAAATAAAAATTGATATTATTCTTCATTTCTACAATATATTACTTAGAATAGCTTTGCATTTCCACTATCATTTATCTTTATAATATTATTTACATTTCCCTTATCATTTACATTTGCAATGTTTCTTAAACATTTGGTAGAATAAGTATGACTAATTTTGAACACACAAATATAATATTCTGGTAACCTATGAGTGGTTTACCTTGATTTGCTCAATAACAAGTTACTTGATAATCCCAATGGTGATTATAGTAGTCTACAACATGTCCAACAAGCTGTGAACAAATACTTATCATTGTAGGCTAGTTTAGTATTTCATTTTCATTATTCTTAGTTCATTGAATTTATACTCATTTCACTATGTTTCAATCTATCATACTAAGAGCCATTTAACATTAATTAATCATATACCTTATCAAGAAATAAACCATATGCTTAGAGTTTTGCCAACCATAATAGGAACACAATGACCATAGACTCATTATCAATAAGCTAGTATATGATATTTCCCCATTTACATATTACAATATGGTCTCTTGTGAATGCTTATAACTTGTATGGTTAGGCATTGGGAACTCCCACTACTTATCATTAGTGTCATTGTCAGGGATGGTATTATTATATACTAATTATTTGATTCTATTAGAGTGTGTTGGATTTAGCAATTCACAATTTACTTTTTCAAAGAAACAATAATTCAAAATACATACATAAGATATAATTGATTACACATGGGTTCAACACATAAAGTAAAATCCCCACTTGTACATGATATTAATGAGAGTAGCAATAGAGCATATATAGAAGAAAATTATAATTAATTGATGCAAACAAGAATTTCCCACACTTATAGTAATCCATATTATCCTAATATCAATTTTATCTTTCATTAGGATGAATAATTTAGATGGAGAGACTTATAGAAGAACATTGTATGACCACCCTGTAATGACGGAAAATGTCGGTCGCTGGAAATATCGAACGAAGGTCCGTGTACACAGTTCTAACCATGGATCCATGTGAGGGCCGTGCTGGAGAAAATGAATCCATGGTGCCCTGAACGGTTTTGTCAATCAGACAGGGACTTACTTAATTAGTAAATTTATCAAACATTACGGTAATATATGCTTATGCATATATTTCACGGAATAATTTGGTTTGATGAATCGTAGAAGGAGTAGAAAACAATGTAAAGAACTCGAAATAACGATAACGGCAATGTGACAAGAGAGATTGGATTCAAGGAATATTCATAATTCCAAGATCTATGGTTTGACTCAAAAGCTGAATATATTAGACATAATATTCTAGCAACAGAATTCGCTTATCTTGTGCGAGATATACACAAAACAACAGGGAAATTGTTGAAAAGGAGAGAACAGAATGGAGGTTGATCTACCTCGTCAGCCAAAAGTGGAATGCAAGGAAGGTCAAGCTGGGATGTCTATCGATCAACTGCTTCTGATCAATAAACTTTGCCGATCACCTTAGATGATGCTTCGACCTCTGATCTGCTCCTTTTTGCCTCTGGTAATCTTTGCTTAAAGCTGCTGATGACTGCCAATGAAGAGGATGATCTTTTAGCCAAGAAGACTGCTTGCTCTCACTGTCAATGCTCAACGATGCCTTATGCCCTGTCCTTCTCTTTTCTTGAGAAAAAGTCCTCTTCAAAAGTCCCTTCTCTCTTTGTCAACTGAGGTATTTATAAGTTCAGCATCGTATGGAAAGGCACGGTCTCGATGACACGTGTCTCGAACTTTCAAACACCATTGACTCGGCAAACTTTTCTGTTGAAACTGGCGATGTCACATTACGCTTTGAGGGCAAGATATGTCGTAAACCACTCTCACTGAAATCGCCTTGTGATTACACTGTGATATGCTAATGAGCGTATTGTCGCGCGTGGATGACAAGTGCACGTCTGGTACTGCTTTAGCTGACTTTATATCATATTACGCTCATTTACGTTGTGTAGCGTAGTAGAGCGTAATGAAGCGAATTTTGTACACATTATGCTTATTTACACTACAGAGCATTATAGAGCGTAAAAGTAGTTAACTTTTAGCACGTTACGCTTACTTACGCTATGCAACGTAATGACGTGTAAAGCGACCAGTGTTTCCTTCAAAGTTGACTTGGATTTTTCACGCTCATTACGCTGCTCTACGTAATGGAGCATAACTACAATTCTAATCAAAAGACTTGATGGAATACGCGACGAGTTGTAGACCATTGTTTAGACTTTAGACTTGTCATATTGGTTGAAGTTCGAATTCATGCTGATTTCATTGCTTCGGCAAGCCACCTTCATCGCATCGCACTAGAATTATGCTGAGCGTCATGACGCTACATTACGTAAGGTAGCATAAAAAAAACAACAAAGTTAGGATTTTGAGAAATTTGGAGACTTGATGCTGCATGCTTCTTCGTGTTGTTCTATCTTCTAGATTTTTTCCATGAGCCTCTTGCCTGAACGGTGAATCTTCATCTTAGGCCGATCCACAATTTTCACGGTGTTTCAATGGCCCCTCTTTGTTGATGTTTAGAGGGCTTGCTTGAAAGACGTCGACAAAGAATACGAAACACCGGATGGGTAAAAGTACCAACAGTGTCCATCAACGGTTACTCAGGTGTCGTCCTATCGATTTAGGAATGGAGAAGTGGGAAAAATTGAAGATGAAGTGGTACAGGAAGGAGTTCTTGTAGAGGCAAGAAAAAAGAGGTTCGGGGAAGACACAAAGGTTTGGGAAAGACTTAAATGGGTGAGTACATTTGCGAAGAGTTATATTGTCACATTGTAGATAAAAAGGAGGGGATTGCATGGATGAAATGTGTTACGTCTGCATGGCCTGGACGAGCTGTTTTACATCTATTTTGTCGTATCCCCGTTTTTTTTGCATCTATTAGGCAAGTTTCGTTTCACCGATTCATGGACTTGATTGTGACGTAAGTGCGTAGAGCATACGTTGTGTATTCGCATTTTGTACAAGGGCAGCAGATGGAATGGCAAGGAGGGGATTAAGAACAGGAGGCCAGATTACGAGGAAGACAGGGTTGCATTTCTAAAATAGACAGGCTGACTTGAGCAGCCATCTCAAAATGCTATCGGTACTTCACTACTCTAGTGAATGTACTTTTGAATGACATCTTCTTAGCAAGTAACCTAAAATCAAAAAAGGAAACCAGAGAAGACCATTGCTCGACCGAATCACCGGAGAAGTTGTTGAAACAAGCATCGTCTGAGGCAAGAAGGAGTGGGCAGGCCGGAGTAAGAGACCGTAGCAAGAGGCTAGGGTCTCAATGTTGATGCTCAACCCAGCATATCGCCGCCAAAAGAAATCAGACTCATCGCACCTAACTAGTTATGTAAAGAACCAGCTAGGTGAATTTGTGAAACCAACGTCTGGTAATGATGATGAGTAGAGGCTCCCGAGGCCGTGGCTGCTGAGAACGCCTTGGGGCCTTCGGATGGAAAAATTGACCTCTCAGAGGTGCCACCGCCGAAATGGATCTAGTGGTGGCATCTCTGAGGGGTCAGTAATATGCCTTTCGTCATATCCGAGGAATCAGCAGAATGTCTACGAGATAATGATGCTGGGGCTACCCCAACATCCTATCTCTCTTGTCTTATAGCTGCGCGGGGATGTTCACGCTTGCTTGATTCATGTGCAGGTGGTGTGTAGGTTCCAATTTTAAGTCCTGGTAGACTAGCGTTGCTGGTTTTAAGTCTCAGCAGATCATGGTCCCGGTTTAAAGTCTGTGCAGACTGAGAGATGCTAGTTTTTCATCGTAGCGGATGGTGGTAGAGCTGATTTATGGTCTCAGCAGACCGTGTTGTGGATGTCAGTTTTATGTCATGACCCAAGGACAAGTCTGTGTTGGTTTTACATCTCAACAGAAGGATGCTTACCTTTGCCAATTTTACGTCATGGCAGACAGCCGATGCTAGTTTAGCATTGTGGCGGACACGTGCAGGAAATGCCAGTTTTATTTCTTAGCAGACAATCGTTGCCAGTTTACCATCGTGGTGGACACGTGCAGAGAACACCAGTTTTACGTCATAGAGGACGATCGTTGTCAGTTTGGTGATAACACTAGATATGCAGTTAAACGTAGTACCGCTTCAAGTATATATGGTTCACTGGATTTGATAATTCGTTGCCGTCGATGTCTACTAGCTTGAATGCACCATTGCCATACATGTTGGTTACCAAGAAAAGGCCTTCCCAGTTTGTAGAGAACTTGCCTACTGATTCACAAATAGCTTTGAGAACCAAATCTCCTTTCTTGATCAGGCATTGTTGAAGATTATGACAATGCTTCTGCCTCTGTTTTTCTTGATACTTTTCGATGGTATCAAGTGTCTGTATTCGCTTCTCTTCTACTGAATCCAAATCCATGATCCGAGACTCGATGTGTTGAGCGTCATTTATAATCGTGGAGAGGACCATCCTCAGAGAAAAAACTTGTAGTTCAAGGGGCAGCACCACCTCAGATCCATAGACTAGGCTATAGGGTGTACTGTCTGTAGTTGTTCTACATGTGGTACGATACGCCCATAGCACGTAGAGGATCTTTTCACGCCACCATCTTTTGTTATTACTGAGCATTTTCTTAAGCATATTGATAATGACATTATTTGTTGCTTCAGCTTGACCATTCACTTGTGGGTAATAAGGCAAGGAAAATGATTGTTTGATACCAAGACTATTGCAAAAATATTTGGTTTCCACGCTGCTAAACTGTGGCCCATTATTAGTCATGATAGTCATCGGGAGGCCAAACCTAGTCACGATATTATCTAGAATGAAATGACAGACCTGTTGAGATGTAATTTTTCACAAAGGGATGGCTTCAATCCACTTCGTGAAATATTCAGTAGCAGTGATTATGAAGCTATGCCCTATGGAAGATTTTGGTGCGATAGGCCCTATAATCTCCAATCCCCATCGCTGGAAGGGCCATGTGATCTGGGTCGTATGCAATTCCATAGGTGACACGTGTATAAGGTTTGCATGACGTTGACACGTATCGCATGTTTTGACCTTTGTAAGAAATCTCTTTCCATATACATCCAATAATACCCTAAGCGACGGATTTTAGTAGCCATGGCGCGTGGGGCTACGTGTCCTCCGCACAGTCCCTCGTGAACTTCGCCGACTATACGTTGTGCTTGGTCTTTATTAATGCAAGTAAGTAATACTCCATTGAAGGAGTGTTTACAGAGGGTACTATCTCTGACGATGACATATTGCCTAGCTTACTTGCGAATTGCATCTTTTTGTGTTCATGTAAGCTCGTGTGGTGGTTCACCACGCAAAAGGTACATTTTAATGTTATCATACCATTCTGGCATTTCATCAGCGACCAGTGAAGAGATTTGCAGCATCTGAATGGTAGGATCTATACACTTTGTCATTAAGGTAGGACAAGTGCCAAGCAAATGCGGTAGTACATTCAATGCTAATGTGGCCAATGCATCGACTAACATGTTGTCATTTCGAGGCACGTGTTGGATGTCAGTTGCTGTGAACTGCTTTAGGAGATCTTTAGCCATATCACAGTAGGGCTGTAAATGTACAGCCTTGCAGGCGTAGACTCCTGTGATTTGATTTACCACTAGCATCGAATCGCCCCTAATCGCTAGGTGTTGAACGTTAAGTTGTCTGGCTGTTAATAAGCCTCTGAGGAGCCCCTCGTACTTTGCCACGTTGTTCGTACAAGGGAAGGTCAAGCAATAGGCGTGCAAATGTGCATCCTCAAGTGATAGCGTAATGACCGTGGCAACACTACCACCTTTGGTGGTTGAAGCTCCATCAAAATGTAATGTTGCTTCAAGGTCTATTAGGACAAGGCTTAGACTATGTACATGTTCATCGAGAAATTCCGGCTCTATCATCGCCTGATTGTCAATAGGTGATGTCATTAGTTGGTCGGCTATCGCTTGGCCTTTTGTAGAAGATTGGCCAATACAATGCAGATCAAATTCTACTGTGATAGCTTTCCAACGAGCTATCCTGCTACTTTCGTATAGGTTGTGCGTAATGGCTCTCAGGATGTTGTTTTTGCAGATTATGTTGACTTTGCTATGGAAGAGATAGTGTCTACATTTCTTGAGCGTAGACACTAACGCTAGATAGTTATGCTCTACTTCATTGTACCTCATTTCATATGCACATATGGCATGACTCAAGTAGTAGATGGGTACTTCTGACCCATCATCTCTCTTTTGACAGAGTAATGCGGCTAGTGATACGTCTAAGGTTGCAAAGTAAATATAGAATGGTTGATCCCTTTGTGATGGAAACATTGTTGGCAAGCGTTGAAGCTCTTGTTTTAGGGCATCAAACGCACATTGACAATCGTCTATCCACTTGAAATTAACCCCTTTTTTAAGCAAATGCTGCATAGGGTGTAATTTATCTGTTAATTTTGAGATGAACCGCTTGATAAACTGTAATCGCCCTTGTAACCCACGTAATTACGTGAGATTTGTAGGAGGTCTCAACTCAACAATGGCTTTGACTTTATTAGGGTCTACTCGTATGCCAGTTTCTGACACCACAAACCCCAACATGCATCCAATTTTGACTCCGAATACGCACTTCTTTGGGTTGAG
This sequence comes from Gnetum montanum, assembly GCA_015680685.1. Taxonomy (NCBI): domain Eukaryota; kingdom Viridiplantae; phylum Streptophyta; class Gnetopsida; order Gnetales; family Gnetaceae; genus Gnetum; species Gnetum montanum. The sequence goes on from MNCI01017471.1 coordinate 18,490, forward strand.
TCGTAGGTCGTATTTAGAGCATCTTCTAAGGACTAACTCTAGGTCTTCTAGATGATCCTCTGATTTTACAGGCTTAACAGCTATATCATCAACATAATCATTCAATCTTCCTAGGAGGTTGATGAGTGACGAGGTACCCCTACACTCAACCATACGAATACGAGCGTG
>MNCI01017471.1:25973-58364 GCA_015680685.1 Gnetum montanum
TACACAACTTGTGTTCAGGTTACAAAGTTGCTCGAATAAAGAGTCGTTCACTCTAGGACTCCTACTGCGGGCACATGGGAAATTAATCTAACTCTGGAGTGTTCAAACTGCCAGAGCTTCACTACTTCTAGCCAGGATTGGGAAATGAAGGGAGTGCCGCCTCTTATTTATAGATATGATGACGGACCACGATATCGCGTACGCGATATCGCAGGGGATGCGATATCGTGGCGCTATGCATGTCGTGTCTCATTAGAGGTAATCACTGAAGATGTATGTCATAGCTCGTTGATATGTCACTCTGGCATTTTTTAAGCCAAAAGGCATCATGGTATAACAGAAGGTCCCCTAGGGTGTCATGAATGTCATGGTCAGCTAATGTTCTGGGTTGATGCGAATTTGATTATAGCCTGAAAAGCCATCCATGAAGAATAAAAGCGCATGCCCAGCGGTTGTATCTACTAGTTGGTAGATACTTGGTAGTGGAAAGTTGTCCTTGATTGTGGCTTTGTTCAAATCTCGGAAGTCTATACAGTTGTGTATTCCTCCGGTCTTCTTTGAGACAACTACTTTGTTAGGTACCCAATCTGAGTAATCGACAGCGCGGATGAAACCAGCCTAATACAGTTTAGTGATTTCATCACGTACTGCTAGCATGATTTTTGGCTTAATTTTTGTGCCTTTTGCCTAATTGCTTTGATATGCGGGTCTAGAATTATATTATGTTGAATTAGCCTTGGATCTAGTCCTGGCATATCTTCATATGACCAGGCAAATACTGTAACGTTATTCTAGAGCACCTGTTTTATATCATCATATGCCTTTTGGTCTAGTAGAGAACTAACCTTAAGAGTTTTGTTTTCACCTTTATGCGTAACCACAGAGACCTCGCTGAGGGGGTCTTCGGTTACATCTCCAGCCTCCAGGTCTAGTGTGCACGTCGATTGTTCCGGCTAGTCTAGAGACGTTTCCGACGTGGCTATGGTTGCATCATCGAGGACAAGGTTAGTTTCTACTAGTGTGAAATTGAATTGTCTAACTATTCCTCTGTATGGGCCTGTTAAAGTTAGGGGTTCCGATAAAGTCATGTCCATTTGCCAACTATCCTACAAAATTGCAAAATATGTAAGGGATTAGGAAAAGGTATGATATGACGTTGTTGAGTGTGAAGAGCTAACTAAATTTTGAATATTGTGAACAGCCTGTAATTAATGTGACCTGATTATGAAGCGATAACGTGTAGTAGTTTAATGTCATTTCAGACAGTAACCCATGCGATATCAGCTGCATTAATGCCCTGATCTTCGGGTTCCATCTCATGCTGACACCAGTATTTAGGAAAGTCCCATTTTAATCAGGCATTAAGTCGGTTAGTCTTGCATGTTATAAGAAAGCGGTTCATATCGAAAACAGTCTATTGGTTATTGCAAATTCAAATTCAGCTGTTGCAGAGGGAGAGAGAGCAAGAGCAAAGCTAGCAGTGTGTTATTCGCGAAGATCCACATAACTATAACTATGGCGCCGAAGGTGAGAGGAAAGAATGCCAAATTGGTGAAAACCGACGAAGTGCAGGAGAGTCTGCAACGCGCTTCACAAGCCTTGGTTGTTGTTCGAGATGTTACTCCCTTGAACAAGTAGGCCATTTCTTATTTGCTCGCATCACTTTTGAAACTATATATTTTTTTTTGTTGTTCGTTCTTTTGTGTTACCTACATAAACTAGAGTTTTGAGGTATATAGACCTTGTATTAAAACAAGGGTTTAGGTAGCATAATATTTGTAATATTATGCTCGAACGATACGTGGTAGTGCGTCTATTACCATTGTCTGAGACAAACCTTGTACTGTTGCAAGGGTTTAAGCGGTTTCAGCTGCTTATTTTAAGCATAATCTGTACTTTTACTGAGCATGTAACGAAATCTAGATTTAGATTCTTATCTAATTGTAATGTGTTTATGTTTTGTACAGTATGATGATGAAACTTGTCTTAATCATTTTGGACATAGTTGGGGTTTTATGCTATATAAACCCTCCCGCACCCCACATTCCTTCCCCTCAAACTCGCCTACAGGGGAAGGCAATATGGTTTCGGAAGGGTGCACTGGAGTTTTTACAGTTTTTGTTGCGTAACTATAGCATCATTGTCTGGTTGCATCTGTCAAGCGATGTGGCCAAGGTGATTCTAGAACATCTGTTAGTCGGTTCTACATAGGGCGTTTTGGCCTTTTTGACAAACAGAGCTATTAACACTGGACGACCTAAAGATCGTGAACTTAGCACCAAAGGATTGAGGCGTTTAAGTTGGATTTGGGAGATGCCCAGATTTATTTGTTATCATGCTTATAAAACCTTATTTGTAGCCCGTCATGTCTCGACCTACTTTCATAATCCACCAGGCACGGTGTTTTACTCAGGCGGGTAAGTCATTTTTTGCCTGCGATGATGTCAATATGTTTCCTAACATTTAAACTGGTAGAGCGTGAAGTATTAATGTGTTATGTGATACAGGTTTTTCATTAATGAGAATGGGTTATTGGGCAATAATGATACATTGTCCCTAACCGAAAGGGTGATAAATGAATTTACAGCCACTAGCAACGTTCGTGCCGGTGTCATGGGGTAGATGGCTTTCGAGATTCCTAAGTATCCCACCCGTTACTCTGATGCTTTCAAGAATTTTCACAACCTCAGGTGGTTACATGAGGAATAGACTTTGAACCCTCCCCTCACTCTTGCGAACGTGCAAAGGAAGCTTCCTCCATTTCCTCTGCCTTTCGGACCTGGTAAGGTTTCGTTGTCACAATTAGTTACGGTGTATTGCTGGTTAAAGAGTTGTGTAACATTGTTTCAACTGGTGTTATCAGTTAGGGAATCTCAGGAGATTACTATCATGATTTCCAACCACGAAGCAAATACTCTCCTCTTCCGTTATGGTGATATAAATGAGGCGCAACGCTGGCTAGGCCACGCGGTGGCCCCAGCTACGCTGGTCACTAAGCTACGGGAGGCGAGGTTGATGCATCTATTCCTGGCCGTAACCCCTGATGTCTTTGCAAGAGAAATGTTAACCCTGGTTAACTCCTTCAGCGAGGGGGCTGAGCGTTTTTGCACGCGCGTGCGTAACGTGCGTGTACATTTTGATATTGATGCTCAGCTGTTTACTAACCTTTTCGGTGTCCCCTCTGATGGTCTTCCCGTAGAGGAAAAGTTGAGGAGGAGCCTCAAATGTCAGGAAGAGCTGGAGGAGTGGCTGGGAACTAAGAAGGACACGAAGGGGATCCCTTGTAAGAAGATCGTATTGGAGGTTGCCAAGATAATTTATCCCCTCTTTCGGGCCCGGGCCTTCCCCAGAACACTCTCGCAAGGGAAGTTCTTCACCATAGAACAGGCCCGTATCATGTGGGAGGTGATAGAGGAGGGGACCCAATTCGACTGGGCAAGCTATTTCGTCAAAGGGTTATGCACTGAAATGGTCAGGCTTCATCAAAAGCTTGAGTCTCGTTTCAGTGTGCACTTCGCCTTTTTCATAGCTTGCCTCCAACATTTTGCCGAATTTCTAGTGGTTCAGTGGAATGGGGTCTGGGTGCAACAGGACCAAGACCAGTTATCCAAACCCTAGATCTCCCATATCTTCAGAAGTACCCGATCTCAGGATCCTCCAGAGGGAATTGGGGAGTCATTTTCTATAATGACCAAGGATGTGGCAGCACTTCGAATACAAGGCCCTGACAACGTAAGTGGGGTGCTTCCCTCTTACACGGGTGATGCGTCACGGGGGAAGTGCCTGGCAGCAGAAATAGTGGATGCTTCGATTTAGCGTAAAAGGCCTCGAACCGAAGCACCTGTAGAGCCAGCAGGTGGCGCAGGAAGAACTGTGCAAGTCAGATTTCAGCGGAGTAAGCCTCTACTTGGTAAGCAAGAGGATAGAGTAGAAGTTATGGAAATTGTCATTTTTTTGATTTATTCAAGACGTTTTGAATTATTTGAGTGTATTATATGATAGAAGCAGGGAGACCTACAAAGTAGTTGACCCCTAAAACAAGGGCCATGGTGTTACAGTGTGAGGAAGGGGCCCCAGTTTTGGAGGAGAAGGCCCCAATTACTAGAGTTAATAACGCACAGACCCTTTTGCGCGAAGAAAGGGTGGAAGCGGAGAGCATTGATGCCCTTCCTACTGGGACAGGCAGAGGTAGTTAGTGTATTAAAAATGAATGATTTGGTTGATTCTATTATTAGTCAAAATTCTTAACTTAATTATGTCGTAGGTGAACGAGGTGGTTCTCCGTCTACCATTGTGAGCAAAGCATGGGGCGACTTCCCCGACAAATTTTCCTTCATGGAAGGCATCATCAGTGACATGATCAGGCACTTAGAACGCGTCGATCCTGGTGCTGGTATGTTTTGACTATTTGTACGCTTATTTTATTATAAGGTCATAGTATGTAATTACATTTGATCTATTTATTGTTAGGAGCTCGCCTTCGATGGGACTCTACGGAGCCCGTTGACCTGGACATCATCGAGCCCTCATCAGAAGCTACAGTCGTGCCACGCAACATTTATGAAGAGATGCGTAAATGTGTGTTACGTTTGACTCGCTCCTTATGGGAAAGTCAAAATGTCAATGAAGACCTCTGGAAGAAACTGCAGAGGTCAGAGAAAGAAAGAATATCTCTCGCCAGAGAGGTTGGAGACTTAAGATCACGATGTGAATTCCAGTAAGCTCGAGGGACTGGTCAAGAGGACTGGCAAACCACTATGATTGATTACACCCGCTATTGGACTGTAATCAGAAACAGCATGCAAACTAGTCATGAATTAATCGAGCAAAGGATGCAAATAGAGCTCCTGGCCCAGAAGAACCAAGATTGGAAAGACTTTTGCGCAAGGGTTCAAGAGTGGGGATAGACGGAAAAGGATCACAAGCATCTGTATAAGTGAGATAGTGTCGCTTATCATCAGCTTTATCGAGATTCCGTTGTTGAAGCTCAATCCTTGCGAATGTTCCTTGATGTTATTGGTGCTTCTGAGGCCTTCAAGAAGTTCCAAGAACAGGTGACGGTGAGCGCATCCCCAGAAAGAGAGATTACTTTTCCTGGGGGAGAGACCATAGTCCCTACCTTCTTCCTTGAACCTCCTCGATGGACTAGCATGGAGAAGGGGAAGGTCAAGGTTGGAGCTAACTTGGGGAACGGGGTATGGTCTGAGTTTACCAAAAATGAGATCATGCAACGTCTGTGAGTCGGCTTAGATCAACTCCCCTTTGGTACTGATGCGGGACCATCGCGAGTAAGTTTTAGTGCTATTGGATTCGAAAAGAAAAATTTGTTTTGTTTTCTTTTTTACTTATCCTATCATAGCTTTTGCTAATATATGCTCGTTGTACGTAGTTGCAAGAAATGAACGAAGAAGGTGAATAGGGTGAGGTGCGTGTTCAGGGAGGAGAGCGTAACGACGTAGACCGTGGACCTGGAGAGGAGGTTTTAGTGGAAGCACCCCACGAAGATGATGTTCTTCATGAGGGGATACCTTCTAGAAGGTATGGCCCATATGAAGACAACTTGCAAGGCTTGGATGCGGAATTGAGAGATACGGGAGACAGTGGTGGTAGAGAGGATGCGTAATTGTGATTACGCGCAATTTTATTTGTGAGATGAACAAAGACGATATGAATATTGAAATGATTAATTACAGAAGTTTCTCTATATTTTTTTTTGTTTTTGAGCTTTTGTTTTTGTTTTTTTTGTAAGCGTAAATAGAATTATTGAGGAAAAAATTTTCTCTTTTTTTTTGTGAATAGAAATTGAGTATTTTGGTTTTAGGCCGTTGCAGGCTTTTTACTAGTTTTAGGCCATTACAGGTCGTGGCTAGTTTTAGGCCATTTTGGGCCATGCCTAGTTTTAGGCCATTGCGGGCCATGCCTAGTTTTAGCGTAATGCGGTAAGAGCGTAAATGCATATACGCATGCGCGTAAATGCATATACGCATGCGCGTAAATGTGGCGAGCAAAGACTAAAAAACGTAAATGACATAAACTTAGAAAAGTGTTATAATTGATGGAAAGCGTAAAGATGTATGCCAAGATATGCATAAACATTATGTTAGTTAACAACTAAACCGCAACTGTTTTTTGATAGCCTTCACGTTAGGTGGTGCGTAAGGGTGAGGAGATTCATTTCTTGGCTCTTCCACATTATTTCCCTCCCCCTGGAATGGTAGTTCAGCCCAGATTAGACTGTCATTTGTTGTGGCTTCGACTCATTCAAGGGTTCGACTTTCGGGGACTTCGACTTCCGAACCCTGTTCTTCCTCGATATTGCTGACAGTTCGATGGGTTGTTTCATCACCATGTATTACCACCTCTCCCCTTACATAAGGTAGATGTATCTCTTGGTGTATTGGTGATGAAACTACCCTCAATTGAGCTAGCCAGGACCTCCCTAAGATCAGATTAAAGTCGGGCATCTCTTCAATGACTATGAATGTTGCATCTATTGGGAACTAGTCTCCTGCCATAAAATTGATGTGTACCATCCCTTTAACTTGGACCCATGCTCCGTTAAACGACTTTAGACACGATGTCATTGTGGGACTGATCTGGTCGACCAGGCCTAACCTATCCACAATGGGATAAGGGATGACATTCGTAGCCGCACCGTTGTCCACATGCACCCTCCGGATCCGGTGTTGACCAACCTGGATGGTGATGAACATGGGTTCCGTCGTTACTTGACCTTTCTCAGAACCACCTTTAATGGACTCATCATGAAAGGTCAATGGAATGGATTTAGGCTACTTAGCGGTGGGGGGAAGCATTACAGCATGTATCGCTTCCTCTTTTGCTGGTAAGCTTTCGTCCACAGGTATGGACGTTAGCGTACAGACCATAGTCTCACGATGCTTTTGAGAGGTCATAAGAAAATCATAGAGGCTCAATGTTGTGTTCTTCTGTTTCAAAGCCTTCTTGACTTGCGTAAACGCGTCGAGAAGATCCCACTCTCGGCTGGGTTACTTGTTCCCTTTTTCTTCTTCCATTCGCCCTAAGAGATGAATTTTGCGAGGTGGAATAGTGTCGGTCTTTCTGTCAAGGGAAGGTGGCTATGTTTCTGTACCACTCTCTTACTCAGGGAGTGCAGGTGAAGGTACAGAGGCCAGAGGCCTGGGCCTGGCAAACCCTAGTGTAGAGCAATTTTTTGTTGCGTTGATTGTTGCATCTCTCTTCCTTTTTTCATCGGATGGAGGTTTAGAGACTCGCCCCTACGTAAAAGGGGCAATTGGTGGTTTTTCACCTTAAGGACAAAGGGCACCTTAGGGGTAGATGGGGGTATAGCTGCGGCTTTATTGTAAGTGTAAGTCTGAGTTGCAGTTTGAGAAGGCGTCTTAATAACAAAGGGTGGCCTTGAGGCACTGCCAACTACTGGTGAGGAATTTATCCCCTGAGGTGAACTGGTAGGTATACACAACACAAAGGGTTGTTTAGGCAGTACCTTCCCTTCATGATCCGTACTTACCATGTTGATTGTGTACGGTGCATCATGTGCGTTTAACGGGTCTTTGTACACATGCATCGCCTGGTTTTCGGAACGCGTCAGACTACTGTTGTCTAGTGTTAAAGAACCGTTGTCAATCATGCGTTGAATGTCATCCTTCCACGCCTAGCAATAATCGGTATCATGACCACACAGCTGGTGGTAATCACAAAAACGGTCTAGCCTAAAAGACTTGGGAACTGGCGGTTCGTTGGGTAGAGCTAGAGAAGGGTTCTTCAGCAATTCATAGTGACGCCTGTGACGCTTCAGAGCTTCTTCAAATATCTTCTTGTTTTGAATATATCCTACTCCTAACAATTGTCTTAGCAGTTTCGAATGCTTTATGGGTAGGGCTGTGTATTTTGACCAATCCTTACACTCGAAGTTTGGTTTCGATTGTGTGGGCTGTTCAGAGGCGGGCGCCTCTTGGCTAGTGCTACTTGCACTAGTTGTGGCCCCATCAGATGTTATGGGTGCCTTCTTGTTATTCTTCTTTTTGGCACCCTCGGCCAATGCAGCTACTGTCGTCATCGCTGCTTTACCTTTGTCTTTACCCTTACTGTTAGCGTTCTTCTAGGTCACATGTGCCAGATCTTTGCTAGCCTCTGTAGCATCCTGGATGCTCTTAGTTTGCGCGAAGGCTTGACTCAAAGAGCGAGGGGCGAGGTAGTACAGCTTAGACTTGATGAAGTCATTAACTGCTCCTTTGAAAATAGCCAACAGATGGGCTTCCACGATAGGCTCACGGATTTCATTCAAAGTAGCGCTCCATCGCTGTATAAATTTTTGGACCAGCTCGAGCGGGTCTTGTTTCACTCCCATAAGTTGATCTAGTGTGACCTCCGGCTTTAGATTATATTTAAAATGAGTTACAAATTGTATTAGAAGCTCTTCCAAAGTTGAGATGGAAGAGCAAGGGAGCGCTCGATACCAGTCCAAGGCTTTACCTGCCAAGGACATTGTGAAGACACGGATAATCATGTGAGGCCATTGTTGTAATAGCAAGGATTCAGATCTAAAGGTGGCAAGGTGAGCATTAGGATCACCTTCCCCATTGTATTTGGTAAAATGGGGCAAAGACATCCCTGGAGGTAATGACAGCATAGGGACTACGGGGCTGATGGGGTCATCATGATAGAAATCCATGACCTGTATTGTATCAGAGCCAGCAGCTTTAAGATGCTTGACTTCCTCGGTGAGGGTCTGAATAAGTGAAAAAGCTTGCTCTAGACCTGTTGATGATGATGTCGGTGCCTGAGAAGCAGGGGGTTGGATTGGAAAGGTAGTATTAGGCAATGGAAAGGACGTGGTAGCTTGGCTAACAAACAATGCAACGGGGCCTGTCCCCGTGGGCAGAGCTATTTGCGAAACCTACCACCTGGCAGGCTGCACGGACAAATTGGTCATCGCCAGACGTGTAGGATGGAATGTGTGAGGATGCTGCGCAGTCACGTGTGGGACATGTATGGTAGACGCAGTGAAGGGTTGCACACCATAGAATGCAGACTGATCGTTGGGTGTAACATAGGTGATCCACTGACCAACTGTAGGTTGTTGAACAGATCGCTACGATTGGATGGTGGTTGCGATCTGTTGGCTTACGCTGGGATGCGATAATAAGGCTTGCGCCAGATTTTGCACCGGGTGGGTTGTAGGCATGGTATGGACCTACACTTGGAGAATGAAATGGGGGGCCGTGGATGCAGGTATCACTGACGGAATCCTAATTACATGCGGTGAGGGAATTGTTCCTACGTTACTTTGAGGTGGCATTTGCACCTGCAAGGACGAGGGTTGCATGGTGTCCTGTGGGACGATGGGAATGGGAGTGTGCGTTTGGGTGACCATGATCGGATTAAGATGGGCAACCTCGCTGGTGAGGGGATGAAATAGGGGATTCGCATAAGTGTGAGAGCTGAGGGTATGATATGAATCTGCATGTTCAGACTGAGCTGCGAATTCATCTTCTTCCTCCTCATTCTGTGCCTCTAGAATAGATGGCATACTCCAATTCTTGGCCATAACCAGTTGGGACAAAAGTTCATGGTAATGCTCAGTAAGGGGAATGTAGTCATATGCGGTAGGGGTGAAGTCTTGACCCCCTTTGTAAACCAACTCGTAATGTCGTTTTGCTTCCATCTCGACTCGGCTGAGGGCGAGCTTTGCCTGGATCTTGACGCAAATGAAGTTATATTCTTCAGGGGTTAGGATAGTGAATGAAGGATCCCTACCCTATAATCTTAATGAACGATGCGATGGTCCCTGAGGTCCTGCCGTGGTGAAAACCGATTCAGAAATGGTGCTAGGATTCACAGTTGTGGCACCCAAGTCTGCGGTGATCATAGTGGCAGTAGTCGTATGTGCAGAATCCATTTTTTTAGATAGATCAATAGCTACAAATAGAAAGGTTTTAGAAAGAAAGGCGACGGTAAAAAAGAATCACAATTAGGCTTTCTACCCTGCAGGATTCCAAAGGAATCATTGCTGTGACCAATCTACACCACACGATTTCGTAAACTTCCTTGGAGGTATTACGTTTACGTTATGTGAATGTGGGTACAGATTGCATACAGGGTTACTCGTAAAATACGGATCAAAGGTTCAGGCCCTCCTTCCAGCACCAAAAAATTGTAACGACGGAAAACATCGGTCACTAGAAATACCGAACGAAGGTCCGTGTACACAATTCTAACCATGGATCCATGCGAGGGCCATGCTGGAGAAAACGAATCCATGGTGCCCTGAACGGTCTTGTCGATCAGACAGGGACTTACTTAATCAGTAAATTTATCAAACGTTACAGTAATATATGCTTATGCGTATATTTCATTGAATAATTTGGTTTGATGAATCATAGAAGGAGTAGAAAACAATGTAAAGAACTCCAAATAACGATAACGCCAACGTGACAAGAGAGATCGGATTCAAGGAATATGCGTAATTCCAAGATCTATGGTTTGACTCGAAAGCTGAATATATTAGACATAATATTCTAGCGATAGAATTCGCTTATCTTGTGCCAGATATAAAAAAAACAACGAGGAAATTGTTGAAAAGGAGAGAACAGAATGGAGGTTGATCTACCTCGTCATCCAAAAGTGGAATGCAAGGAAGGTCAAGCTGGGATGTATATTGATCAACTGATTCTAATCAATAAACTTTGTCAATCACCTCAGATGATGCTTCGACCTCTGATCTGCTCCTTTTTGCCTCCGGTAATCTCTTCTTAAAGCTGCTGATGACCGCCAATGAAGAGGATGATCTTTTCACCAAGAAGACTGCTTGCTCTCGCTGTCAATGCTCAACGATGCCTTATGCCCTGTCCTTCTTTTTTTTGAGAAAAAGTCCTCTTCAAAAGTCCCTTCTCTCTTTGTCAATTGAGGTATTTATAAGTTCAGCATCGTATGGAAAGGCACGGTCTCGATGACACGTGTCTCGAACTTTCAAACACCGTTGACTCAACAAACGTTTCTGTTTAAACTGGTGATGTCACATTACGCTTTGAGGGCAAGATATGCTGCAAACCACTCTCGCTGAAACCGCCTTGTGATTACACTATGATATGCTGATGAGCGTATTGTCACGCGTGGATGACAAGTGCACGTCTGGTACTGCTTTAGCTGACTTTATATCATATTACGCTTGTTTACGCTGCGTAGTGTAGCAGAGCGTAATGAAGCAAAGTTTGTACACATTACGCTTATTTACGCTACAAAGCGTTATAGAGCGTAAAAGTAGTTAACTTTTAGCGCGTTACGCTTACTTACGCTATGCAACGTAATGACGTGTAAAGAGACCAGTGTTTCCTTCAAAGTTGACTTGGATTTTTCACGCTCATTACGCTACTCTGCATAGTGGAGCGCAAAACGTTGCTCTACGTAATGGAGCATAACTGCAATTCGGATCAAAAGACTTGATGGAATACACGACGAGTTGTAGACCACTGCTTAGACTTTAGACTTGTCATATTGGCCGAAGTTTGAATTCCTGCTGATTTCATTGCTTCGAAAAGCCACCTTCGTCGCATCACGCCAGAATTACGCTGAGCGTCATGACGCTACATTGCATAAGGTAGCATAAAAAAACAACAAAGTTAGGATTTTGAGAAATTTGGAGACTTGATGCTGCATGCTTCTTCGCATTGTCCTGTCTTCTGGATTTTTGCCATGAGCCTCTTGCCTGAATGGTGAATCTTCACCTTAGGCCGATCCAAAATTTTCACGGTGTTTCACACCCAACCATTTAGCATCATCTCTGCTTCAAGAAACACTGCTTAGATCAAGTCGTGATTACATGCATGAAGGTTATCAAGTCAAAAAGAATATGACTAGATCCTACTAAGCAATAGAAGACTAGATTAGAAGAGATATTGTCATTGAAGCAAGATATGAATAAGGAAAAAATAAATAAGAAGCTCAAGTAATCATAATCTCCAAAAAGAAAGATGTAGAATGTCAAGCCAAAAAGTCTCCTTATCGTCAATCTCATTCTCATCCATCCATTCTATATGTTGAAGATTATGTACAATAGAAGCTACATTCTACCTTAGCTAAGACATCTAGAAGAGATTAGATAGACCCTAGAATTAGGAGGAACCTAAGGCTAAGGATCTTCAACAAATCTATAGATAAGAGCCAAGAACCAATAATAGTATAAGCAACTAGCACCATTCTCCAAGTTCTCCATCCTTTTTATCATACTCATTCACTAATTTTGACAAGGGAGAGCATAGACATGAAGATAAAGCTCCAAAAAGGGATCAAGAGCAAGAACCTAATAGGGAGAGAATGAGACATCATAAAAAATACCCATGAAATATAAAGACATCATGATATAGATAAAAGTAAAAGAGAAGAAGAAAGGAAAAGGAAACACTGGCATAGGAGAAGAGATGAAGAAGAGCATTGAAGGGGTCATCATTATGACTATTGATATTATGAACCCAATGATTATGATGAATCTCCATTGGTTGCAAGAAGCATGATTAAGATCATTGAGACCATGAATATTTGGATAAGGCATTAAAGGGATAGTTGCCTCACATGACTAGACATGAATAACATTTCCAAATTTAAAGGAGGATATAACATTGATCCATAACACCAAGAATGTTATTCCCAAGAATGATTAATATGAAAACAAAGAGCTAGCATAGATCATTGAGACTAGAATCTATCTAAAGATAAAGCTAGATGTTAAAATTGTGTAATAACAAGTACCTGACATACTCAATATTATCCAACTTGAGAAAGAAAATTCAAGGATGAAAGCAAGTAACTCATGAATCTCTTACTATAGTAATGGATGAATACTACTCACTATTACATAGATGTCTAGGGCATAAATTTTCTCAAAGGTCATAATTAAGACATATAATTGATGGATTAAGAAACAAGACTAGAAGGACCCTTAAAGTATATGCCCAAGAAAGATTGTTTGAACTGAGAACCCATCACATACAAAGACTACTAGACCAAGTCGTTAAGGAAGAAGGAAAGTTAAGAAAGAAAGAGTGTGTAGAAGAATTCAATAAAGATCCTTCTATTAACAAAAAGAGATATTTGGGTATGTGAGACCTAAGAGGAAGAATTCATGGAACATGAGATTAAAAGAAAGATCTCATCAATACAAAAATATATTAATGACATAGTAGTAAATATTGAAAAATTTTGAACTCTATAATTAAAAATTTGCAATTGTACTAAAGATTATGGAAGAAGAGAAAGCATTAATTAAAAAAAACAATACAAGGAAAATGAAGGAAACTAGACAAAACAAATACAAGTACAGAGGAAAAGTTTTTGCTATCAAAGATATTACTAATTCCATCTCAAAGGATAAAAATGGGTTTGATTTATGCCAATAAAAACATCCTAAGGGATGTTTTCTAGTCATGAACAATTTACAATAATTAGAGACATATGTATTAGACCCGAAGTTTGGGAAGAAAAAATGCCTAAGATGTTAACTTATCCACAAGGTAACAACAAATAGCTATATCAATAAAAATTATATTATCCTAGTAGGGCTAATCCTAAACTTCAAAAGCAATATTATTATCAATGGTAAAACCCATAATCATGAGGGATGCTACCACTAAAGCAACAATATCCTTATAGACAACTAGACCCTTATGGTCACTACATCTAGCAAACTATTTCTCCAAGAATGCTTCTGCTCATGCCTCTTAGTACTACTACTTGTAGAATATCATAGACCCATAACTCCAAGTATAGAATTACCTTCATATATGCCTCATCCTACATTGCATCACTATCAACAACCTTCTAACCCACTTCCATCCACCATCAATGCAAGGAGAACTTTCCATGAAACTACAATAAAAGAATGTAACATGAGTCATCAATTCATGAGAAAAGAATACTACTAATAGTTATGAACCCAAAATAAATAAGCTTCATTTCTATAGAACAAGTTTATAAATAACTTGTAAGAATAGGGTTTTCTCATACTTAGTAACAAAAGACATGGCTAAAACTCTAACCTTAGCCTCCATGACATTAAGTCCTTCTATAGATTAAATGTTTCAATAGAGATAGAATAACAGCCTAACCACTTTCATGCTCACTTAGATGGTAATTCATTGGATCAAGATAGGTGTACTTTCTAAGAAGTGAATAGATCCTAGAAGTCTCCTAATCTACTTATAAATATTAGGGGATACTCCTTGTAAAGCTCTTCTAAATTCAAGCTTAGGAATGAATCTTTTCTCTCAAGATATATATAAACCCTTGAATATGCCACCATTGAAGAAATGCAATATCAAGTTAGAGCTTACAGATTAGTCTATCACAATCTTAGTTGAATAGATAACATATGTCATGATCACTATTAGTGAGTGCTCATACCTTGTAGATTTCTTTGTAAATCATGCTGGATATCATAAGGAATAATTTCCAATTGGTATGGAAAGAGTATGGCTTAGTAAAATTAGTGATAAGCTGGGAATAAGGGAATTTTCCTTTGGAGATCTCCAAGGAAGATGAAAAGGTAGCCTTACAAAGATAAAGAGCTCCATGCATTGCATACAACAATATAGGGTGCAATTGCATGTAAAATGTATGGATTGTTTAAGTGAAGAAATATCTTAGCTTGAATAAGATGTGTAGAAGATATGTATGTATAACATTGCTTATAGTAGCCACATAAAAAGAAGGTACTTATGATTGATAACTTAAAAGAGTGCAATTCCAACATATGCATGGAATTAATGGAACAGATCACAAGTGCTTATATAGAAGAAACAAATAAGATAGAGTGATTAAGAAAGGAACTTTCCCAAGTAGAATATGAACAAGATGAAGACATGAAATGGAGAAAGTTAGAAATTCTAGATAAACTAGAACTAGACCCTATAGAACTCAAGACATTACCAAATGCACTAGAATATGTGTTTTTTAGCAATGGAAAACATGTGTTTTTTAACAATGGAAAACCAACAATCATTAATGTCCATATTAACAAAGAGGAAAAAAATTTACTCGATGTAGTAAACAAATGACTGATAGCATTCACATTCACCACTAAGTTGGTTCAGCTATTCTTTGATAGCTAATGGACTACTACAATAATCATAGCATTTCTCTCTCTTTTTCATAGCTACTTTTCTTTTGTGATCCTCTCTGCCAATTTAGAAAACTAAATCCTTTTATCTTACTATTTTTCTCTTATGATTTATTTAGATTTTGCACTATGGACTCATGGAAGTCCATGTCGTTGTATATTTACTTACTGTTATTTTATAGTTTTATAAGCTTTTTTATTTGTGACTGCTTCTTTATTTTCATTGTGAATTGATTCATAATATTCTTCTTTTCATGAGTTGGCTTACAAGGTTTACTACATGTTATGAACTTCATTATGAAAATATGCCTAAAACCTTTCAATACTAACTTTAAAAAATTAATATGAAATATGAGAGAAAATTTTATAGAACCTAAAATAGCTTGGGACAAGACCATGCAAGGAGATAAATAAACTTTTACATCAAATTCATAAGGGAATAAAACCCTGTTTAAACCTTCAACATGCATATGAAATTAGAGAGAAACTAACTTGAATTTAAAAATTGGAACTGAATCCTTTCAAACTAAACACAAATCCACTTCATAATTTTTAAATTTCTTAAAGGAAATGTAAAGAAATATGTCAAATACTTTAGATTCATGAGAGAACTTGAAACATGAGAGATTATGTGAGAAACATGTAAATTGCATGAAAATGAGAGAAATTATACAAGAGAGATGTGTGAGAACTTGAGGGAAGAATTCATGAAAAGGCATTCACTCCCAAGATGAGAGAAACATGCATTCAAAAATGCCAGAAAAGAAAAGAAATGGACATAAGAGAGCTTTAACCAAAAACACAAATGCTTGCATAAAACACTCAAGTAAAGGTGATGAGCGGCTAGGTACCCCTACGCGCAACCATACGAATACGAGCGTTCACACACGATATGGTCGAACTCCGCGGATAGGCTAGTTGTGGTATCCAGATAGTTACACGTTGATCGTAGTTCGTTGTCTTCCCACCTGGACTAGTATTTTCTTTGTCACGTATGGTTTAGTCCAGAGTGAGGCATATGATGTGATCCTAATTTAGTGCTACTCTTAGAGACAATGGAAAATAATATTGATTAAACTAATGAGTAATAGGAAATGAAGTCTAAGCTAACCTAAGTGCAATGAGCATCCATTCCTTAATCATCTGTACACATCTTGGACCTCGTGTGCGACTACTATTGGGATTACCAAGTGTAGATCCTAGGTACACTACTGGGTTACCAAGTAGTCACACTTAAATGCTCATGATTAAGTCACACACATTCTACATTTAATAATAGGAATAGTAAATGATGATAAAGAAATATTAACTAAGAAAACAATAAATAACAATAACAATTAACAATAATAATTAAACAATTAAACTAAGTGAATGCTGCAATGATGAAGTAATCTCAATCTTTATTTCCAGTCATGTGCACGTCCAAGTACATCACACTTGAATAAAGGTATCGTACAATTACAAGCACCACACTATGGGCATGCACTGGGAAAATAATCTAACTTCTACATAAACAAAATGCAAGGGCTTTGCTACAACTACCAAAAGGATGTCTAAATGAGGTGGAAGGCCCTCTTATTTATATGCTAGGATAGGCGGCTGCGTAAACGAGGCCACGTAGACGCAGGAAGGCTACGTTGACGGGGCCGCGTCAACGCGACCATGTATATGGGGCCCCATATATGCAGCCTAGTCGACACATTGACTATATAGTGCTTCATCAAAAGAAAAAGAAAGAGCTTTCTTTACTCACTTCAAGCTTGCAAGATAGTTACAATTGAGGGGTGGGGGGAGGGAGGGGGCTCCTCCCTATTTATTCTTTTTTTATGAAGGTTCTATTACATAAAAGCAAAGATTTCAACATAAGAATAAAGACTATTATTAACTATACTTTATTTAACATGCATAAAAGAAAGACATGGAGGAGTTGGAGTCATATATTCATACTACTTTTAACATGTATGTCATCTTATCACTTCAAAATATTTTATTGATAAAACCACATAAGAATACATTTATCTACTTAGTAGATTTACCTAATGCCTATGATTTAGTTATTGGAAGTAAGTTATGGAGATTCTTGGAAAATTTAAAATTTTTTAACATGTTGTTATGTGTTATCCAAAATCTTTATAAAGAGATATGCATTCAATTTACAAGTGGGGAAAAAGAATTTTATTTAATAGTTTTGTCAATACTAAGTAAGCATGTTCTCTTTCTTCTACTTTATTTGATCTTTTTATTAATGAACTTGAAGAGTGGATGTATAAAACAACAACTCAATTTGCAATATAATTGGAAGTAGTCTTATGAGACTCTTACTCTATACTGATGACATTCTCTTAATTTCAAAAAATGCTTAATAGAAGAATAGCAAAAAATGATTAGTACCATTGATAACTTTTATTAACATTTAGTAATGATAGTGTTCAAAAAATTAAAATCATGATTTGTAACACATATAATAAGATGTACAATTTTACTATCAGATATGAACATGTAGGTGTAACTTCATGTTACTAATATTTTGGCCTAGAATGCTCTTGCAATTACAAATGAGATGAGTGCATTACTAAAAGAGTTTCAAGTATTATGAAAGCTTTATTTGCTTTTAAAAAATTTAAGAAGAAATATGATGAGTCTTGATTTTATCAGCTACATTGATGTAGTAATGTCAACATAGTAGTGTCAACATGATTAGCTTTGTCAACACAATAGTACTGAGACAAGAATAATAAATGCTTATATAAATGTATGTACCAACCACATTTATAGTACCATTAGGTCACTAGCATAGTAGAACTCTTGTACTTTCTTTTCATAAAAGTTAGAATTTCGCACCAAGTACTCGCAACATGAACTAAGTAGATTGTATGAAGTATTATTCAAGTGACTATGTACTTGAACACATTTTCATGATGGTAATAAGATCGAGATCCATTTTCCTTCATTGTAGTACTTAGATTAGTTTAATAATTTCTTTAATTATAATTTAATTTTAACTATTCTTTTAATTTTCAAGCATTTAGTTAATTATTTTATATCCATCGCACTTAATTACAACACATGAATATGACCATCTTTGAACATAAACATGTTAGCATTTGATATATCTAGCAGTATACCACTTGGTATACTTAGCAGTAGGTACTTCATAACTGAGCAATGTTAGCATATGTTTAGGATGTGTATAATGGGTTATGAGTGAATAGTTCATGCATAGGCTATGTGACATCTTATTTTTAATTGTCAAGTATAAATGATGTTTCATCTCTAATAACTTGAATAATGCACTTAAAAGAAAATTAAAACACTTTAATTTAATGAAAAAAAAAAGAAAAAATGGCTTTATTAATGATGAATATGGTGTGAACAATGTTAACATGGACTAAAGGGGTGATCAATCCCTTCTTTTTCCACTTCACCGGGCCCTCGTTAATTGTCATTGTTGGGTCTACGACTCCATGTTAGCATAACCTCATAGTCCTTGACCTGAAATATCATAGGTGAAATCCCCAAAGAGTACTACAAATGATTATAACTCCTTATAACAAGACATCCCTTCATTCAAATTTTAATTACCTTGTTTACATATAATACAACTCTACTCCATAATTAGAAATGGAATGTTATAATCTATACCCCTTAAGAATCTTTCTCATCCTCAAGCTTCTCTTCAATATCTAACTACTCAATAGTTGTATTCTCCATTTGCTCCTCATTCTCAACTCCATCATTATTTTTATCTGTATCAAACTATTTATATTAATTTCTAATATTTATCTAGTTTATATAATAAATTTATTAATTATTATTATGTTTGAAAAGATATGGATAAAATTTTAGGATGAACTCCCAATTTTCTTACATATTTTATCATAGCTTGATCATTGAATAGGTACTTCTATTATGGTTTTATTTTGAAGTTTTTTAATTCTTTGTTGTTTGATGACTAGTGGCTTAACTTTAAAACTCACATTTTATCTTAGAAGTACTTTGTTCCATTCTAGTTTGTAAAGTCCATAATTTTCATGAAATTTCTTTAATAGACTAACATAAGATGGATATTTAGGTTTGCCAAGAGGTTTAGTTGGCATGCTACTTCACTAATTCATTCTAAAATTTTAAAGGGTCCATGGTATTAAGGGACCAATTTGGTCTATTATTTCAACTTTAGTGAACTTTGTATTAGCTTAACCCTTAGCAATACTTGTTTATGAATCTAGAACTTCTTTGTAAGGTGATCTTGGTCAGTGTATCACTTGTATCTTGGGATGCTTATGTGTGTTTTTTTACTTTTGTAACAATTCTTTTTATAATCTTTAATTCTTCCTCTTTTCATTTTGCTCTCAATGTAGGATCAACCCAAGTTAATGTCATTCTGTAATTTCACCCATAAACAACTTTAAATGAAGCCCTATGAATTAATCCTTAACAATTATTATTTTACAAAAATTCTACCAAATTAGATAATTTTCTCACTTATTGGATCTACTCCAACATGACTCCTTAAAATAACTTACAAAATTTGATTAACTCATTTGGTTTGATCATCTATTTCAAGGTAGTACACCATGTTAAACTTTATTTAAGTACCAAATTCCTTAAAAATTTTTTGCTAGAATTTTCAAGTGAACTTTGGATCTTGGTCTTATATGCTTGACTTGGAACATCCATGTAATCAAAATGCTTCTTGTATTATCTTCTAGGCTACTTCTTTTGCTAGGTTTGTAGCCTTTAAGGGTATGAAATGATACATCTTTAATAATTGATTAACAACTACTAGGATTGAGTCATTCCCCTTTTTAGTTAATGGTAATCCTCTTATGAAGTCCATAGTGACATCTTTTCATTTCCATGATGATGAGCGATGAGTAGACCCTACACCCAACCATACAAATCATTAAGCATTCACACGCAATCTAGTTGAATTTCATGGACTTATAGCCTTCTAAGTATACTAGTCTTTAGGAAGTGAAACTAACTATTGCAATTGTTGTCTTCCCAATTACACTTGTGAAATGCAAAGGTATGGTTAAGTGCAACTGAGGCATATGATTTTTATCATTTTTATGTTCTGTGTTTTAAGTTTTCTAAGGATAAAGAAAAATGAATAAAATAAAATAATTAAATTGCTAATTTAATCTAACTAGCTACACCTAACTAATCCTAACACATAAGCATTTGTTTCCACTCGTCGTATACATCCTAAATACTTTTAACGCTACCGGGTTACCAAATGTTAAGCATTATTGGGATTACCAAGTGCTAAGCGTATGCTCAAAGTGGTTGTACTTATATGCTTAATTAATTGTTATTTAATATAGCTTAATTAATTAAAACATTAAAGGAAATTGCATAAAACATTAAATGCATATATAAACAATTAATCTATTTCAAAGTGCTACAAGGTTTATTAGAAAGCTTGTCTTTATTATTGCACACACTATTGTGCTCAAGTATAACAATGCTCGAATAAAGATCCATACACTCTTTAACTCCTAGTACGAGCCCTGAGAAAAATTCTAACTTTCAAATGACAAAACTACAAGAGCTCCACTACAACTATGACAAAAATTGTCATAAACACAGTGGGTGAATTCATATTTATAGGGAAAAATAGACATTGCATTGACAAGTCCATGTTAATGCATCAAATTTCATGTCGATGTGGCCACATCAACGAGACCCAAGAAAATGCAACTCATCAGATGATAGGACTTCCAATGTTTGTAGTAGTCCATTAGGTTTGCTTTGTTTAGCTTTTAATCTTTGACATATTGGACATTTCTTGATATATGTGGATATATCATTCTTTATTCCATGCCAAAAATAAAAGTTACGTAGCATCATATAAGTCTTAATGTATCTTGGGTGCCCAACTGGTGGAACTTCATTTTCTTCACTAAGTAGCTTATGCTCCTAGGCACCTTATACAATGCACACACTTTCATTCTTCATCAAAACTACTTATGGGAAGAGGTGATTACTAGATTTAGTGGATATGTTGGTCAAAATTTATTTAAAATAAGGATATTCTTTAATTTTGTTCTTAATTTTCCCTTCCATGGGGGTCATGAAAATGTTAATTGTTAAATTCTACATTTGATTGAGGGAATTAACAACTATATTTTTTCCTAAAATGTACTTGATTTTGAAGTCAATCTCCATAATTTTTTACATCTACCTATGTTGTCTTGTATTTAAAATTAGTGATCTCTATATGTATTACTTTTATGACTAGTTTTTAAAATAAATTGTTTTCCAAATATACAATGTCTTCAAACCTTTAAAGAACACCTAATAATTATAGATCATGAGTTGAATAATTTATGTCACTTCTTCATAATTTATGAAATTCAAAACAAACCACCTTGTCTTCTTGTAAGAGAACTTCACTAATTTCTAGTTTGAAAATATCTGTAGATACTTTGAATGACAAATCTTCATCTTAGATTGTTAAGATAGAAGTTGTTTTTAAGAGCATCTTTAATCTTAGAAATTCTTTCCTACATTTTCCATTAAACTTAAACATGTGTGTTTCTTAAAAATGATTGGTCAAAGGTCCTACCAAGATAGAGTAATCTTTTATAAAATGACAATAAAATCAAGTTAAACCTAGAAAACTATGAATTTCCATAGCATCCCTAAGTACTAGTCATTCTTGGCTGTACTTACTTTGGATAGATATAATTGCAATTCTTATTTTAATATAATATGACTGAGATACGATACTTCTTTCTTAAAGAATTTTCATGCACTTAGTTTGGCTTTTAGCTAATTTTGTTTTAGAATCTTCATAGTAGTTTTAAAGTGATCTATGTGTTCTTCTCTTATCTTGGAATGAATGAGTATATCGTTCATAAAAATAATGAAAAATTTATCTAGATATTTTCAGAAGCTATTATTCATTAAAGTCATAAATGTTACAAGTGCAATTGTCAATCCAAATGACATCACTACAAATTCATATAGTCCATATCTTATTTTGAATGTAATTTTTATAATATCTTTCTTTTTAATTCTTATTTGGTGGTAACAAGATTTCAAATAACTTTATGAAAAGTAACATGTTGTTGTAAGTTGATCAAACAAATTATTAATTCTAGGTAAGGGATAGGTATTTTTGATCATTACCTAGTTGAAAATCTTATAGTTAATGCATAACCTTAAGATGACATCCTTCTTCTTAATGAATAAGGCCAATGCACCCCAAGATATAACACTAGTGTGTATCTTTCCTTTCCTTGCCAATTGATCTAGTTGTATTATTAATTCTTTCAATTCTAATGTGGAAAACCTATAAGAAGCTTTTGAGATTAGCTCTGTTCCTGGAAAGATATCAATCACATGTGCTAAGGTTCATTTGGATGGTAATTCCCTAGTTTCATCGAAAATTAAATTTTCATATTCCTTAAGTTCTTTTAAAAGTTCAATGTATGTAGGTTTTTGAGGTTGAGTTACTTTTATAATGAACATAGTAGCACCTTTCTTAATTAGTCTTTTGGCCTATTTGATGATTATGATGTTCAATGTCTTTGTTGGTCCTACCGTCCTTAAAACATTAACTTCGACAATGGTTGGTACTTTGAATACATGGATTCCAAAATTGGTGGTAACATTAAAATTCGTAAGGAATGAAATTCCAAGAATCACATCTGCATCTTTTAATTCAAATTTAAAAAATTCATTAAAAAAAAGGTTCATGAAAAGCAAAGTTAATTTCAACATACCTTGTATGCTTACTTAGGGTCACCCCATTTGCAAGTTCAGCTTTAAAGTCTTTCTTTAAAGGTAAGGTTAGGTTTAGTATGTTAACTAAATTTGGTAAAATAAATTATCACTAGCACCAATATCAATTAAAAATTTGACCTCTTTACCTTGATTGACTCTTTAAAAATAAGCAATTTCCATAAACCTGACTTAGCTTATGCTTAAATTTTCTTCATTGTGGTTGAAGTAATTGGTTGGTCTTTTCCCTTATCCATAGTGGTATTGGGCTTCTACTTCGTAAGTGGGTTCTTTTGAAGTCTTACTCTCTATTTTGGATAGTCCTACTTGAAATGGTCTTCACTATAATTGAAGTAAGTGGTTTGAATCTTCTTAATTGGTGTCTCTTCTATGGTTACTTGTCGTAAGGTTGCATTTCTTACTTAGTTTAATTTTTTTATTATATTTAGAATTTTTTTACATCTTATACACTATTTGTAGATTATGGGCACATATTTAAGGACATAATTGAGTTAGTAGTTCACTGATGAATTTGCAAGTCAATTCACTCTCATTTTGATGGCTTACATATCTTGATAGGTCATAAATTTTTTTGATATAATTGTCTACTAATTGTTAACCAAATCTCAACAAGTTAAACCACATCTTATGTTTTTTAAGAAAGGAATCTAGAATAAATTTTTGCTTAAAATCTTGGTAGAAGTTATGCTAGTTTGCGATTAATCCTTGGGCCTTCACACCATTCCACCATGGTAAGGTAATTGTTGGAGTAGGATCACAAACCCACTTTAGGAATAGTCTACATAACCTATTTTAGGTGGCTATTGGTCTTTGGCTCCAATAAGACATGGATGTCCCCAAATAGCTTTTGCTGGTTTAAATGAGCTAAATATAGCCAAATCTATATTAATAGTATAATACTACAAAGAATGTGTTGTTATTTTTTATAACTATTAACTATCCATTTCAGCTTTTCCTTAATATAAATATTAAAATAAATAGCTTTATACATATTTTTCTTTAAATTCTACATAGCCAAGATAGTGAACAAAAGAGTTTCATAGAAAATGTCATTCTCTAATTCTAAGCTATCTACTAACAAACTTCCCAAAACTAGATTTCATGAAAGTTTTGCTAAATAGAGTAGGAATATGAGATAGAAAATTTATTTGAAAGCTCAAAATTACTCAAAAGATGACATAAATTCTACGTTAAACTAATTTAGAACTCACACTTATGAAAGCCATCCCATTCAGTCAAAGCAATAAGAATAAGTTGAACCTCAACTCTTAAGAAAATAACTTATTCAAAAATACATCGTTCACTTAAATGTAGCTGTGCATAATTAAGCTAAAAAAGTAAGAAAAGCTATCTAATTTTAATACAAAATTTAGAAAAAACAAAAAGAAATAAGAAAAGCCTATTCAAAATGCCATTATAAAAACAATATTTAGAAGCTTTCTAGAATGCATTTTCCATTCCTTTATAGATGCCATTACAAATTTTCTCAAGGCTTTATATAGTATCCTTTAGCAATTACAGCAGTTACAAAATGATGATTTATTTAATTTTACATTTTCTTCATGTAGTTAAAAGTTGTTGTATAGTTGTTCAACTTCTTGATAAGCCTTCTTTATTTTTTGAATCTAGAGCCCTTCTATCAATAATTATTGAGCTAACTTCATATGATTGAGTATAAATTTTATAGCCTAATTAAATGTAGTTCATTTGGTATTATTAAGTATCTTAATAACATGTTCAACTCTTATCTCACCAACACTCAATTTAGTTAATGAATCAGTTAGTTCAATTAATGTAGCACCTACTTGTGAACAATTTTGTTCCAACTTCAACTTCTTGTGAGTAGCCTCTGCCATTATCCTTGCAACTACCATCATCATGTTATTCAAAAAACTCTTTTTTATATTGAGGCAATAGCTCTCTTTTTTCCCTAGCTATTATGACCAATTCTTGAGCCCTTCATTCCATCTAAATAAAATTGATTTGATTCTTTTTTACTTATTCAATTTCAGATAAGGTTTCCTGTATCCATTCCTTATTGTAATTAATTTTAAAAATTTAGCTACATCAAGAAAGAATAATTTTGAGCTTTGCCTTTCTTCATCTGTTCTAGCTCAGATCTTATAATAGCCAACTTCTTCTCCAATTTTATCATAGCATGTTATTTATTTTCTAGTAGTAATTCTTTAATAATGATCATAGTCTTATGTTCTTTATTTTCATCTTTGAAGCTCTTTAACTTTCTCTTAATCTATCTATATCTTATTCATTTTGCATAAATAACTCTTTGAGCTTGGTTATTTGATTATTAACTACTTGCTCCATGTCTTATTTTAAAACATCTATAGTTTCTGACATGTCTTGATGGGACATCACTAGCTATTAATCTCTAGTTTGAGGATTAACTTCCTTATAGGGGAAGATGACACATGCTTCTATTTTTGGCTTGGTTGGGAGCTTGTGGCTAAGAATAATTCTTCCTTCTTTTTCCCTAACTTTGAAAGATTGAGTCGCTACATTCATTAAGGAGCTTGAGGGGTAGTCAAAAGTTGTTAGTGCTAATGATGAGCTTTTCTCTTCTTTTTGCTACTACTATTGTAGCTCTTGTAACTTCTGTTGCTCCAATAGCTTCTATTGCTACTGTTCTTATATTTATTTATTAACATTTTTTCTCTTAATTCTTATATTTCTGGCTACCTTTACCCTTTCATATTGAGCTCCATTTAGTGGGAATCTCTAATTGAGCATGGGCTCTTCTAGATCTTGTAGCTTCTAAGAGAAATAATTTTCTTTCATTAGAGTTAGATATTCATTAGGAAAATTTTAGCCAAAGGATGATCTCTAATTTTCATCCATATGAAAACTTCTATGACTAGCTAATCATAAGTAGAGGTTGAAATCTTTATAGACAATCTCCTTTTCAACTATTTTGACACTTCTTTCTTAGCTTGATTTGCCTCCTTATTTGTAGCTTTTGGTAGAGCACATCTATTTCAACTAGCTAATGAACCTTGTAGGTTTTGGAAGTTGAGTATATTCTCTTTGGAGCTACAAGGATGTCACATTGCTCTTTATACTTTTTGGTCATATCTTTAGGTGATCTACATTATTGAATTACGAAAAACTAGATTTCAAAGGAAATACCTTCTTATGCTTGTAATCATACTTCAATGGACTTTTCCACATTTATCTTTCCACTTATAAGATTACAAGATATGGAGCTACAAACTTGGAAAGCTTAAAAGCCTATTCCTCAAGCCCTGCTATCAAAATCTAGGTATAGCAAGCAAGTAGAAAAATAACTTCATGACATTTGCTCCTTATTTTGTTAATGATTTGTTGATCTATGCTTGGTGGGAAGGTTTCTAAAATGAACTTGAGCAAATGGGAATATATGCAATTCATCAAAATTTCTAAATCTTGGACATCAAAGTAGCTCTTTTGGTATATGACTAGAAAAAAGTCATAGTAGGAATCGTCAAGTCAATTCCTACACTGAGATGCATAACCAATAAAAGTTGGGGCTATTCTTTTAGGCTCAGGAATTTTACTTAATATATAATCCATTAAAAATAAGCTTAAATTCAATTAATCTCCCATTCCTAAATCTTTGCTAAGCTATTTTATAATACATCATTCATATACTGTACAAGAAAAAAAATTCTTTTTATTTTTTAGTGCTCCCAGCGCAAAACATAATTATCAACAATCATATTTATTTCACATCTTGAAAAAAATTTTAAAGCTGAAATAAAAATTCTATGTGGGATCCTAAGCTCTATGGATTTGGGAATGATGTTCCAAGATTCCCAAGATTTTTCAAGGTTTGATGGTAAAGACTTGAAGACTTTCTCCATTTCTATATGAGCCCAAAACTTACCATTAAGCACCTCCTTATTACACTAGTAAGCTTCCACTTCTATTATATTAGGCTCTATTAGGTCATAAAGCTCATACAGCTTTCTAATGCTAATGTTGATATAGCACTTTGTATTCCCTCTAAAACAAAGTCTATCCTTCCCATAAATAGTTTTAGCTATAAGGTGGTTAATGACATCTCTTATAATATTTGCCCTAGGGATAAAATTGAGCTTATGAATACTTCTCTTCTCATGGATTTCTCACTAGTCTTCCATTGCTTCTACATCTTGGAGCTATATATTTTCTATCAAATCATGGTCTTCATCAAAGTTAAAAAAAATTCTTCTACATCTAATTCCAAATGTCCAATGCTAATCCACTATCTGAGCTAATATATGTTTAACTTGAAATCTTATAGGTAGTTTAAGAAGTTGAATGTATAAGCATCTTGGAACTTTTGAGGTGCTTCTTCCTTTTCTTTGTGAGACATCTTGGGCTAGAACTCAACGGAATTTAGGAAGATCTTCTTAGCATTTGAAAGATAGCTCTTTCTCTACTTCGATGTTCAACTCTCTAATTACTAACGGCTCTATTTTTCAAAATCCTAAATAGGCCTTTTCATTAATAGTTGAAGCTTCATTTTAAATTTTCTCGCTTGGGGATAGTCTATTTGAATCAACTCTTGATACATGTAGTAAATCTTGATTTTGCTAAGCTACTCTATCGTCGGTATTTAATAGCCGCAGGCTCAATACAAAATGCTTGGTTTACCTTTTGTTGATTTAGCTTTAAATCCTTTCTTAAAAGTAATAAATTTGATGCTTCATAGAACTACTTCTTGGTTCTACATAGCCTTTGCTAACATGACTCTTTATTAAGCTCTAGTATCTCTTAATTCTCTTTTGCTTCATTTGTGACCCATTGAGCTAAATTGGAATCAAGCATAAATGTGTATTTAGCAAATCTTGTATCTAAATTAGAGCTCTTTTGTGCTTCTATATAGCTTGTAGAACTAATTCGTAGTACTTTTTTTAGTTCTACAAGCTCTTCTTCTACCTTGAGCTTACATGGTAAAATGGATTTGGATTTAGCTTGTAGAACCAATTTTTGGTTTTAAAAAATCTTCCTTTTATGTTTTAGGCTTAATTGGCTTTTAAGTCTTTCTATAATTCTTTAAGACAAATCTTGTTTAATCACTAAGTGTAGCTAAGCTGGATTAAAACTAAATTTAGCCATGTGCAAAATAACATGTAGTAGGTCCCATATCTAAGCTTTATACATTGCATTGACATGACTTGTAGAATCAATTTCTAGTTCTACAATCTTGCACTATAGATAATCTAATGTGGTTTGTAGAACCATTTTGGGGCTCATTCATAGAACCAATTTTTTTTCTACAAACCCACACTCTTTAAAAGATGACATGGTAGTATCATTTCAAAGCTACTTTGTAGAATTTAATTTTGGCTTTACAAGCTACATTATATTCTTCAACTTTTTTATCTTCATTTGTCTAATCCTTAACATGCTAAGTTGGATTAAAAATTATAATAATCATGTGCACAATTGTATGTGTAACCTTTTGTGAGCCCAATATAAACCTCCTTGTAATTCCAACATGTCTTGTAGAACCAATTCATCTCTTTTTTGTCGAACTAAATTTTGATTCTACGAATCCATTCTTTGTCAATGCTAATGTGGTAGAGTCTATTCAAAGCTTTCTCATTAGTTCATTGACATTTTCAAAGTTGATATGATAGAACAAAAATTGAGCTTGTAGAACCAAGTTTTTTTTCCACAAAATAAGCTTCTTTCTTTTTCATTAGAAAGTGCATTTCACAGTGATGACATGGTTTGTAGAAATGCTTTCAGGCTTCTTTATAGAATAATTTTTGATTGTATAAGATCATACTATAAAAAACTTGACTTCGTAGAACCAAAAATGAGCTCACTCATGGAACTAAATTTTGGTTCTACAAACTACATTAGTTTTTTTCTCTTTAATGTAATGTGACCCTACTGTTGACTTGGCATAACTAAGGATAAACTTGTTTGTAAAGCTGAATTTTGATTCTATGAACTTACTATATTTTGCATTTTATCTTAAATACTAATGTGGCTTTCTTGAAGGACCAACTTATAAAACCATTTTTTGGTTCTACAAGGTTGTGCTATATAGAAGTTGGCATGGTCCATAGACCCACTTTTGAGCTTTCTTATAGAACCAAATTTTGGTTCTTAAAATCATGCTACTTCTTACTCTTTGATCTTTTTCTATAGCTAATATGAAAAAGCTAAAAATGAGCACACTGTAATTTTTAAGAGCCTCCAATGTGGCTTGTAGATCTATTTTTGGCTTTTTCTTGTAGAAAAAATGTTCGGTTCTATGAACCTATTCTAGACCAAAAGTTGTTGTGGATCATAGAATCATTTTGATGCCAATTCATAGAACTAAATTTTGGTTCTACAAAGCTTACCTTTTCTTTAGTTAATAACAAAATCCTTTTTGAATGAATCCTAATACTTCTTCAGATTCTAGCTCTTTAAAACATGGGTACCCTATTTAGCTTACATGACTCATGGGATTTATCCATAAAGCTAAATTTTTGTACTCTTATAAAAATTATGATAATATGAAGCTAATCTTTAACCTCTAGCTAGCTGACATAGTAAAATCAATTTTTAAGCTCTTTTTACAACCACTTTTTAGTTCT
Organism: Gnetum montanum; assembly: GCA_015680685.1. Lineage (NCBI taxonomy): Eukaryota > Viridiplantae > Streptophyta > Gnetopsida > Gnetales > Gnetaceae > Gnetum > Gnetum montanum. The sequence continues at coordinate 55,413 of MNCI01017471.1, forward strand.
ACATACTTTCGACTAATTCTACAAATAAACCAACCAAGAGCTAACATGGATTACAGAGCTATTCTAGAGCTCACTTACAAAACTAATGTGTAGAACTGCTTTTTGATTCTACTAACATCTCCTAGCTTTATAAGCTAAGGTTTCCTATACAACTAATTAAGCCTTTAGTTGTTGAATCTCTTTTTTCATAAATCTAATAAAGCTGATGTGGTTTGTAGAACCAATTTGAAAGCTCTTTGTAGAACCAATTTTTGGTTTTTTGAACCTGCTCTAACTTCATAAGTTGACATAGCTAAATAATATTAAGCTTAATCATTTACTTCTTCAATGTTGTAAGCTTTTTATAATAAATTTTTAACTCAACAATTTGTGATAAACTTTTTTCATTAATACTTATCCTATTTCAAGCTAGAACTAGTTCATTCAACTCTACAAATCAATCTCTATTGATATAAAGTCTAAGACAGAACAATTTTTAAGATTGGATTATGCCTTCATAAGCTTTTTCCTAGGAGCTAATTAATATGTTCTTAATTATTCAATGCTACATTAGGATTTCTTATATAGTTAAATTTGTCTTGTAACCCTAGCTCTTCATGTCAATTCTCTAAAAATTCACTAGTGAGCTTGCGCATTTAACTGTCAAAAAATTTCCAAGCTATTATCATACTTAAAATTTTCCATCATTTTCAAAACCTTTTTTAGGATATACTAACTCCTTCAAGATTTTTGTAAGTAATTTTCCCTTGTAAGCTTCATCATAGAACTTCTTCTTTTGTGTATTTGCATTCAAATGAATATAACCCATGGGTTAACATCTGAAATAAATCCAAAAAACTTACTCTCGAGCTTACTAAAAGTTTTTCTTATTCACATGACATATCAATTTATCCTAAGTATTATGTATTGAATACCTAAGCTTTCAAATATTTTCAATCTAAGTCCAATAATTCAAATTTTTACTAATCCATGACAATGACAATTATTGTAACAACAGGTGAGTCCCCTTAAATACAAAGAGATAACTTCCAAGTGTTCTTGTCTTGATATATTTAACATGCCAACATAGTTCTTCATGGTGTCAAGCCAGTCATTTCCTTTTACACTAGATCTCTGGGCTTCATCATAATAATCTAATTTATCTTTTTAGCATGGACTTGGATATGTAATTCTCTAGGTAGGATTCATCAACTCTAATAATTCTCTCCCACTAGTCTTGATCTTAGTCCTTAAATAAAATTTCTTCCCCTTGATGCCTAATAGATGTGAATTGGTCTTGATAATGATCTTAAGCTTGAAATTAATCTTGATAATAATCTCTAGGTTAGTGTTGATTTTGTTTATGATCTTTGGGATGGTGTTACTTTTGATTATGATATTGGGTCCAATGGTCTATTAACTACCCAATAGAGTTTACAAATGAATCCATTTTTCCTTGAAGTTTGAACCATTTTCCTTGTAAATTATTGCATAATTTTTTTACATCTCCTTTGACATGTGTTGCATATGGTTCCTAAACTTTTAATTTATCTTAGGGAGCTCCTCTTCAATGCCTCTAATCTCATTAATTCGTTGCTCAAGAACATTTATTTGATCATTAGCATGGACCTCAATCATTCTCTAATGCATACTTTGGGCTTCACACATTGGTGGTAGAGTAGAAAAGTAAAGGTGACCATGCCATTGTCTTTTTTTATTATGTTCATGGATCGTTAGTTGGTTACCTAAAAGAGTTGGAACTACAACAACTAATTTTTTTCATTTAATTTAGCAAAGACCTTATCTTAATTAGATTTGGAGGAGTAGGATTTGGTAGGAACACTCTTTGGTTGTTAAAATCCATCTCCATTTTGATGTTTTAAGTCCAAATTTATTTTTCAAGTTCTTTCAAAAGATTCTCCAATACCCAATCTAACTATGCCAATGCATCCAAAAGGTTTGTTGGAAATGAATTTTTGTTTATCAAGAAAGGCTTCTAGGATTAAAAGTTATGGTCATTTTTAGCATCCCAAAAGTTGTACAAATTTTGAAACTTCTTGAAAGGTCACCCATCCCAGTACTACTCTAGGACCAATGTGCTTAATTACAAAATTCTTATTTCTTATGGTACCAACTTGCTAGTTTAACTTGTTATTTAAATTTTGAATTTCAAATTCAAAATTTATAATTAAAAATTTTTCATTAGGTGGTAGAATTTTTCTTTCTAGCACTAGTTAGCAGGATCTTATGATATAAGTACTCGCTAACTAGTAGCAACCTATAGTATAGGCTAACACTAGTTGTTAGAAACTTGTAGTGGTCCTAGTGCCCATGGATACTGTGGGTTTGTACATTGGAAAATTTTGTAGAGGCAAGTGAAGGTGGAGAGAGACAAAAATAACATAGGTATATAAATAATGAAGATGGATGACATGGAAGAATGCAACTAAGCTTCATGAAAGGCATGATGGATATCACCATTGGCTACTGTTGGCGACTGTTTGGGACGCGATCGCCAACGAGTGTCCTCGAACAGGATTTAGGTGCTTGCTGGTCTCTGAAAACACCAAGGCCTAGATACCTCCAAATAGACTCAGTAGTTAACGTGAGTATGCGTGTGTGCTGTTGCGGCGTGCGGTTGTGAAAAATGAAACGATTGCGTTGTGTGCAAACTATAAATGACTTTTCTTAAAGAGATTCAACCAACTTTTCCAAGTACTGTGAGTTGTTGAGAGTTCCTATTTTGTTAAATTGCCTAGTCTAAGCGATCCTTATAATACCTACTTGTAACAAATAAAATTTTGCAAAAACATTTGAGCACAACTCCGTGAATCTACTTCTAATTTTCCCTAGAGAGAGAGATAGTTCCACAAGAAAACTAGAAATAGAGCAAGATTCAATGGAAATAGATAGAAAAGAAAGCAGATTTGTGTAGACCTCAAATGTTTAAACAAGGTAAAATGACACGAGTAA
>MNCI01017471.1:58498-104983 GCA_015680685.1 Gnetum montanum
TTTCTATCGGGCAACAAGAACAATAAGAGCAATCTAAAAATCCCAAAATTACTTGCCAAGGATGATACTATCTAAACCACTAGCTAAACAATTTAAACAAAATAAAAAATAAAAAACATAACTCACAGGACCATGACAAAGAGGCTGAAATCTTTTCTTTAGCAAGTCATCTTACAAGCAATCTTTCACACTTTCTTCTTTACAAATGCTCTTCTCCTACGACCCAAAGTGTGTCTCCAAGTGAGAGCCCCAAGTGCTAGCTAGTAGTCTTCCAAAAGTGTGATATCAATGTCTTCTCAAAAGTGTCATATATTTTTCTTACCCTTGAAGCCTTTTTATAGGGTTCAAAAGGTCATTACATACTCAAAAATATCTTAGCTAACTTCTCTCCCAAGTAACTTGCCCAACAAGTTAGGAAGTATTAACTTAGGAAGTTAGGAAGTTAGGAGAAATATTGCAAATATTGCTTTTTTGAATAATGAAAAATAAATCTAATAGCTCCACATAATTGTTATTTTCATTTTTATTTGTTTAGAATTTTTAAGTTTTGAATACTATTGAAGGTTGGTGAATTTTATGAACCAGGTGATGGTAAAAAAGATAATACAATATCCACCTTGGTGTAGACGTTGGTGGTAGCGGTAGCTAATCTATGTAAATTTATATAAATAATTTATCTGCATTTGCACCCATGTAAAATTTGCTGGAAACAGAAATTTAAATTCGGTGATGGCTTAAAATATGAGGTTTGAATGTGAAGGCGCCATGCCTGGAACTACCAGCAAATAATTCTAAATTATCCCGCCCTTCCAAAATCGTTATCAATTGTCACCGCGGAAGAAGGCTCTGCCGCTGCATCCGGCATCGTTGTCGTGTGGTGTTCAATTGCTGAAGAGAAGAGGTAGATTTTCTTGAAAAGAAAATGATGTGCTGAACATACATCTAGAAAAAACAAGCTAGAATTCAAATGAAAAATGCGATTTACGGTTTCAGTTGCTTGGAATTCTTTTTTTTTGTTTTGCCCCGAATTCGCCTAGGGCTTCCGTGGATCTGCACACTTGTGGAATGCAGAGCATCAGCGAAAGATGGTGAAGGGTATGGTAAGTTGAGAATGGCCCTACAATGGCCAGAAAATCCTCTGTGCAGTGCACACCTTGCAAAATGCAGAGAACATCTAGGAAGGCATTGAAGGCAGGTAGATCCAAGGAAAGTTGAAGCGCTGCATATCGGTGGGAAAAAATTTGAAACTGAAGGTGTTGCTGCTCGAATTCAAGAACTGCCACAGCAAAGCTCTGATTGTGGTTCCTGTTTCAATTGGAGCAGCAATGACCATAAGAGCTCCTCCTCTGCCATCCTCGGAACCATGTCCTTGTAAAGCTCTATCACAACACGCCCAACAGGGGCACCACCGATCTTGAGGTCAAAGAAAACAGTCGGGTTCACCATTCTATCTAAATCAGATCACATACGAAAATAAAAACCGTTAAAGATCGACAAACCCTAGCACTTCTGCAAAATCTACTGATGCCTGCAAATCAGCTATTGTCTCTTCATTTTCGCAAATTTCTTTGCACGCATTACTGTTGCTTGGTAAATCATCAACTGGATCAAAGCATAATTTTAGATTTACCTCTACATCAATACCAATGCATCTCCTTTCCAATCCATGAGCAATACCATAGTTTAGATCATTATACTTACTGTCATCTATGAAAATTGTTCCATTTGGATTTCTATTAGTATTTGTTGGATTTCTGTCAAGAGTTGCAAAACTTTCATTTTCTATATTCAATTTTGTTGTAGTATTTAAATTAACAATATCTTCTCCATCATTTTGCAAACATCCACTGATAGTTTCCCCATTTTTGTTATTCATACAATCGGTTGATTTTAATTTTTTAATTTTCATTTCCAATTCTCTTCTCTCATTCTTTACCAATATCCAAATGATCAATTCCTAAACGTATTTCTAACAATAAAGAATTTCTTGCTTGTCAATTCATTCACCATTGGCACATTATCTCTTACAATCTTCTATTCACTGTCTTTCATATGTGCATCATTATTTGCACCAATAATATTATGGTCTCCCTGATATACATGCCTTTCCTCCTTAAGGGCTCCATGCAAGGAATGCTTTAGTTGATGATGTAGATAACCAATGATGTTGCTTTGAGGACAATATTCTAGTATACCTAATCCACCTCACAAAATGTTCCAAATAAGAGTTAGACAGACCTCTAGAATATCCACAAAAGAGATGGACTGGAAGAAGGTGAACATCTTCAGTAGGGATAAGAAATGATCAAAGAATTCTACAGACTTGAGCCATGGTTTCAATCGTCTCATATCTATGTTCCATGAAATGGCCAAAATGTGCCAACAGCTACAACCCAATAAACCTTACTGGACCTACATGAACTTCCCTATGGGTTGCGTGGCCCTTGAGGGGCCTACTTCTTATGGGGGCCTCATGGTCCTTGATGGCCAATGTAGTTGCCTAAAATTCTATTTTATTATTATTTTAAAATTTAATCAGAGAATTATATAAAATTACCTATGACTTATGATGAATCATGGTTTGCCAGGCCCCGATATCGGATCCTCGATATTGGGTACGTGATATCGTAGCGTGGATAACAATATTGAATACATGATATCGTGATTCCTATGTAGACCTATAAATATAGCATTCAGGCACATAGGAAAGGAGTTAGTTGTTAAGTCTTAGGGTGAAGTCCTTTTGTTAGTTTTTAGTTTTTTCCCTAGTGCATGCCCACAGTGTGATGATTGTAAATGTATGGAACCCTTGTTCGAAGTGTGATGTACTTGGACATGCACACAACCAGCAATAAAGATCGAGATTACTCCATCATTGTAGCATTCACTTAGTTTTAAATTGTTAATTGTTGATTATTATTTATTGTTTTCTTAGTCAATATTTCTTTTATCGTCATTTACTATTTTTGTTGTTAAATGTGGAATGAGTACGTCTTAATCATGAACATTTAAGTGTAACTACTTGGTAACCCAATAGTGTATCTAGTAGTGCTTCGAGTAATGTGCACTTGGTAATCCTAGAAGTAGTACATGAAGTCCAAGATGTGTACAGATGATTAAGGATAGATGCTCATCGCACTTAGGCTACTTTAGATTTTGTTTCCTATTGCTTATTAGCTTAAATCAAGATTATTTTTCATTGTCTTTAGGAGTAGCTTAGTGTTAGGAATCCCATCATACACCTCACGCTGGACTAAACCATACATGACAAAGTAATTACTAATCTAGGTAGGAAGACAGCAAACTACAATCAATGTGTAATAATCTAGGTGTTACAACTAGTCCATCTACGAATTTTGACCAGATCATGCATACATGCTCGTATTCGTATAGCTAAGTCGTAGGGGTACCTCACCGCTCATCATTGGTGTTGTTGTCGGGGACGGTGCTAGTTATCTAGATTAGTTATATCATACAATATTGTTACAATAAAGTATTAATGATATATCTTTTAGAAAAGAAATTGATTTCAAATACGTCACACACAATTCACAACAATGTCTCTCTCACAAGATGATGTTAACGCAACAACTAGCGAGGAAATTCATTAGAGAACCAATGAAATATATGATGAAGAAGAAGCTTGGAGTACTCAATCTTATGTAGGAGTCTCATATGTTCATGAACACCCCAATGATACTCAAGGACTCTTGTCATGTAACTCAAACACCTTTAGTGAGGATGGGACATCCCATAGAGCGAGGGGGCCCATAAGGCCTAGGACTTTCTCAATAGTTAACAAGATTTTATCCAAGGATGATTGGGAGACTAACAAAAGTCATGATGAGTCTTCCAGTTCTTTCTCCTCCTCTACTCCTTCAACATCAGGTCATGACATGGATGACTGTTTCTCAAGGGGTCGATGTAGGAATAGAAATTGAACCCACGGGCAAAGCCAAGAACGCCAACATGAACAAAGACAACATCGTCCCAACTCACCAATTCATAACCTACCTAATGATGATGAATCCCTATTAGCCACTAAGAGCCTAATGCATATACAAGAGGCTATTTAAATATCCCACAGGCATCATAAGGAAAGTCGTCTACCCAAGCTTGATTTAAACAACTTTCCCAAGTTTTCAGGAGGCTATGATTTATATCCGCAACATCATTTACGAGCCTTCTATGATGCATGCGTATGGAACAACATTGATAATAGGTGGCAAAAACTTAAGCTCTTTCCTATGACACTTTTTGGCCAAGAAAAAGTATGGTACAAGTATTTAAAGCTGAAATCAATTTGCAGTTGCCCGACAATGATAGAACTCTTCACTAAAAGATATCAGACCTATGCAAGAGTATCAGCCTTGACGAGAAAAATCCAAAGATGGAAACAAGAACAACATGAACCCTTGGACATGACCTTAGAAAGATATTATTCATTGTTAAAAAATTTCCTAGGCCATGGGTTCTCCGAAGAAAGGCTAATGTATGACATCATGGATGGGCTCCATATGAAACAAGGGCGATCCTAGGGATGTATGCCCCAAGTCAACTATATGAACTACAAACCCATCAATTCTGGGAGCTTATTAAGCAAATAGCAAAAGAAGAAGGAGAAGTAGCTAAATATGAGAATGTTGAAAGATCTCAATAGGGCCAAAATCTTAAGATAAAAAAGGTTCATGGAGAGGAGAAATCAACTCACCCCTAGGAGGTGGAATCATCTTTGCCAATACTACAATTACTAGGTGAAATTGAGGTAAAGATCAATAAGATAATGAAAAGGGTACATAAAAAATGTGGAGAATATGAAAACATTATTAGAGGTGAAACCATACATGATCACTCTAACAACCAAAATAGATAGAGGATTCCAAACTTAGAAACAAAAAAGATCATTCGTCAATCAGAACGAAGGGTTAAAGATAATAAAGATAAGGACTCAACTACCAATCATAAGTATCAATGAGATGTTTATCTGTATGATCATCCCAAACACCAATGTCCAATCTTATCACATTTACATGAGCATTGGGGAGGAATGCTACATCCAAATTTCATATAAAAGTACTATGTACAACCACAGTGGCAAAACCCTTAGTCATGGGGGAGGCCACCACCAATAGACCACACCCTTCATACTAGCTGAACCCAAGCATTTATTATGTTCAGCATCCTATTTCCCCAACTGGATCAACATCCTCTACTTCACCTCATCATTATCATTCTCCCAAGTACTATCAACCCATGTCCTCTCCAACAAGATCACCACCTCATGTTCCCTGCACCTCTTCTCACCCTCAATATTCTCATCCTTCACCTCCTTCTACATCACCACCAATCACACTAGAAGGTTTTGCACTGTAGCACCAACCCACGAACGTTACTTGTGCTGCTACTATCAACAATAGTGGAGGTCCTCCACAACATCAAAAGTATCCTTTCTTTAGGCATGACCATAGAAAAAGACAACATAGTTCTAAATCCACTGCATCCACCAACTCAGCACAAGTTCAGCACTATGATGCATCTTACCTTTCAAACTCCATGCCTCCCATTACCTTATCTGGGCCACCAATCAACACTCCAACAACCATGCAACCAATGAATATAACCACGTAGGAAGACATATTGATCCGTGCATACCATCTTATGGTCATGGGTGTCATAGTGGGTCAACTACTTATCACATGACCACATCTTATAATTTGTCCCATTATGCCAACTTTAATCAAGTGTGTGAACCCCAAGTTAGGTACATTTCAGCCACCACATCAAAAGACATCCAATGGTTTGGATATGACCAGACTTCAATATCTTCCACATGCATGGTTCTGAATTTTCCATTTATTAATTCTAGCCATACTCAAAGGTTTAGTCATGGGGGATATCCTCCATTCTAACAAGAAAAATTAGTAAATGTTTTTCCTTTTCTTTGATTTTACAATTTTTTTTCCAGTTTTTCATTTCCAATTTGTTGTTTTATCTTTTTAAGGGTAATCTCATCGGTGAATAAAATACTCATGTGACTCGTCGATTGAGGTATTCTATGCTATCAAGTCTCAGGTAACTAATTATTTGAACAGTGAGCCCACAACATCCACCCAACAATTCTATTAATAAGAGATTCTACTCTAGGTATGATGATATTCTTGCCATCATTAAAACTTAAAATAATTTTGTGCTCATTATGCCCAGAGTGAAAAATGATGGACTAAGAGAGAATGACCAAGGTGTGACATCAAGGGGACTTGTGGATTCTCTTTGGTGACATTTGTATGTGCTATCATGCAACTTGGTTGTACTAAAATCCTTGTAGATCTAATGAAAAATTGGAGTAAGAGTAATAAAGACACTCAATAAAGAACCTCAATGCTATTTTGAGAGGTCCCACTGGAAAGACATGCATCCATGCCTAAAGGTTGGCAACTTCTCTAGTTCACTATTGGAAAGTACAAGTGTCAAAGCAGCTAGAAGAAGAAAAGAAAAACAATAAAGAAAGATCAAGAAAAATGTGCCGCAAAGAAATTCTGAATCACTCCTCCCTTGGACAAAATGCCAAGTGATCATATGCCTTGCTATTATGGTGCTTTTATAGTGGTCCATCATTGGGATGAAACAATGCAATGTCACTGATTAAAGGCATAGACTTGGTCTTGATTTTGAAGTGAAAGAGCTAATGATACATTAATCACATCCCACACTCAGGGATTCATTATGCCCAAGGTCAATTACCTCACATCCTAATCTCTACAATCCCTTCTACAATTCATCTCATCTTACTATTCGTATATTTTGACTTGTGTCTTGTGTGGCAAAGAACTCATACCTCATCACGATGGTATTTAACATGTGTGTGTTTTGTTACATTGGTGTGGATTACCTTCAACCCTTTTAGTGCCTATAGACATTTTAAGGTGTGGTTACGTAAGGGCATGATAGGTAGGAACTTGCTTTGGGGAGGACCCACTTGCATAACTTTTGTAATTTGCACTCATTGCATATCACTACATCATCTTAGACCTTCCGAGTATTGCATCACTATATTTATCCTTTCCTTTATCTTCATTCCAACTAAAATGTTCCTCTAATACCCCTATATATCCTTTTTTCTCATCCTATTCATGAACTTCATTGTAAAATTCCACTTCATTACACTTTTGGTGCCTTTAGGTCTCTTCGATGTTACCTAGACCTTTCAAATTAACCTTAAATCCTTCATTTTTGGCATTGGAAATTTGAAAATTTATCAATTTTTCCATGTACCCTATTTCAAAAGGGACATGATATCAGGTACCCGATATCGAGTCGGACGTGATATCAAGTCCACACTAGTGGGTACGCAATATCGCATCCACAAAAACTATATATATGGACCCCCCGTGCATGTCAACATTATTTTTTACTATTCATGTGAAGGGAGTTGTTGAAATTTTCTTTCACAAATTTTCTAGCTTGCACACCTATCATTCAAACATTAATAACTTGCTCATTAACACTCTAATTCTTGTTCTGATCAAACCTACCTAAACCCGAAGTGTTTAGCTTAGTCGTGGGGGGAAGGGTACACTCCAAGTTACACGTAGTTTTTTCGAAATTTTTCATTGCCTAAAGGATATCATAAAGGGTAAATGACCTTAAAAATGTTTAAAACATTTTCAAAATTAATTTTATTTCTTCACCCAGACCATGAAATTTATTTTTTGGAGTTACCTAATCAAATTGGGTCCAATATCAAAACTTTTAGGGAAACTTTCATGCAAATTTTTAACTTTGATTCACACTAGGCAAGAAATGAATCTATTAAGGGCAAGGAGTAAGGTATACATCAAATTTTGTAAATAGCCCTACTAATACTCGGTCCCGTGTGATTGCAGATGGCCCCTAAAAGAGGACAACAAGGAGGACCCTCTCAAGGTGCATCCAAACAATCAAGGAGAGGTAGAGGCCAAGTGCCTCCCAAAGAACATGCAGATCAGGAGGCACAATCATTCAGCATTCATCAAGAACCTCCTGTCACTGCATAATCGAGACATGCAGAGGGTTGAGACAGCAGAGCACCTAAATAGAGGCAACATCTCACATTGTCCCTAGAATGTATTTAGGTAATTCATGAAAGATCCACATCAGTAGCTGTGATTGTGGAACTCAATTTTTGACCTTTTACTAAATTTTCCCCTAAGGTAGTCAGAGACCAACTTAAAGGGTCTTCACTATGACCTATTCTCTCTGGAAGTGGTGATTGGTACCTGAGGGAGATGTACCAATTTTGGCACAACAAAGAAGAAGGAACCACTGTTGATATTGGTGGGATTTTTGTTGATTTCTCTACCAAAGCCATTTTAGAAGTTCTAAATCTTCCGAACACAGGGCCAAAGGTTGCTCACTTGTCCAATCTCTCTGATGCTAATTTGCGAAAGATATGGTTAAAAATGGCATACAGTAAAGAGGATAAAGCATATGGAGAGCTCATACTTGAAGAGAGGATCTACTTTAAAATTGGCATGTATCACATTTTTCCAACAAAAGGACTAAACAGGATTTCCACCTATGCAGCTAGGGGCAGTGCCATTTTGATGGGCAAGGTTGATGTCAACCTACCCCATCTATACCTTATAGAAATTTTAAGGTAGTTTGAAGAATGTAAGACAAGGAAATTTGCATTGCCTTTTCCCTGCCTAATCAAGAAACTATGCTGACATGCTAGAATTTTGGAATACACCAATGACATCCCCAAAAAGGCCCAAAATACCTCATTTGCTACATTACTAAAACCACTAGCCCCAAGGAAAAATGCTGGTGAGACATTGGAGCCAGAGCAATAGTAGATGATTGATCCCACTACACCTCAAACTATAAGGCCCAACCAACTTCCAAACACAAGGCCCAATCAACAACAGGAAGTGAGGCCCAGCACATGACCCACAGGCCAACAAGACCAACCATCACCATCACTGTAGAACTATTGACCGTTGATGAGCCATCTGAGGGCCATCACTGAATCGATCAGTTGGGGAAGCTATGATGAAGCAAACCTCTTCAAGGTCATAGATGATGTCATATGGTCCATAGTCTTAATTGATCATGCATGGGGTGAGGTGTCCATTCAAACAGGAAGAGGGGAATCACACTGGTCACAATAGATGTCTGGGAATGCTGCATCTTTTCAAGTGCAGTTAGAAACTGGTGAAGGCACCACAATAGTGATCATGCAGCACTAGGATGCACTAGGAGTAGCAAAAGTGCTCGCAGAACACATTAAAGAATTGTTTAATGTTCCTATTGTGTCACCAGTAGATTTTACAGGAGCACACGATGTTCAAACCTTGGCCAGTCCCTTAATCACTTCTACAGACCATGAGGATGTTCTAGATCAGTTGCTGTAGATAGGACAAGTGATGACATCCTTGTTTGACATCCCTCAAAATGTTACAACAACACAATCGGACCTCATCTCTACAAAAGAAAATATGGTTATGGTAGAGATTAGGGCTGAACATGTAGAGGAGGAGTTGAAAAGACTCCAAGAGAAGTTTGTGGCCCTGCAAGCTACACAGCAAGACCCATCCCAATTTATTCTTGCTGACCAGCTAGAGACATTTCAAACAGAGCAGCTCAATAAATTTTTGGAGGAGAATAAAAGGATGGCAATGGAGAAGGCTAATTGGGATGCTTCCAAAGCACAAGCTCAAACATATGCACAAGCCAAAGCACTCACGGCCTCACAAGAAGAAAATAAATAGCTTTTTGCGGAAAATCTCTGATTAATCATAGTAGAAAAATATAAGAATGTTTTCAAAGAAAATTTTTAGCAATTACAAGAATAATTAATAAGGGTCAACTAGGATATGAATCGCTTGGCTAGAGAAAATAGAACCTTCTCAATGGAGGACGTACACGCGATCCATTAGAAGATGACAATTGAAATAAGCATGTGGCAAAATAAGACCAAGCGACATGAGAAGCTCAAGGAGCATTTTAGAGATTAGGTGAGGATGTACAAGTAAGTGATTGAGAAAGAAATCTATATGGACAAAGCCCATATTAACACTCTTAGTGCTCAGAATGCTGACTAGCGGGCCATATTGGATACTTATGCCTTTGCCCACCAAGTTGAATTGAAAAGCTGAGACTTGCAAATACAAGATCTCATAGAGTACATGGAGTTGGCAAACCTGCGATATGCCAACTTAGCCATGTTAACAGCAAGATGTCCAAAAATGGAATTAGAAAAATAGGTAGTGGCCACCTATGCTAAGTATGAAACAAAATTTGCTAAACATAAGAAGATGCTGCAGAAATTAGAAGTAGCAAATTTTGAATTAGAGGTGGTCAAAAAAGCTTCCAAGGATAGAAAGATGTCGTAGCAGATTTGGCTTGACGACTCACAGACTACCAAGAATGCAAGGACAAAGCCAAAGCCTATGAAGAGGAATGATGATTGTTTGCGGCTTCGTACGTTAAGGCCAATCAAATGTTTCCACAACTATCGTGTCCATGGAAGATGCCAACTTCATCAAACATTGGAACATCAGCATGGATGGCACATGACCCTTGAACCGAAGAGGAAAAATTTTAGGCACTCCTTTAGAGACATCCATTTCCAAAGCTTGGAGCATAAGATAAGGGGAAGAGACCCATGGAGAAGCCACCACTGCCAGGAACCACATGAGTTCCAACAAATTTTATCTTTTGTAATCATGTGCTTGTGTCCTAATTTTGTTTTGTTCAATCCCATACTGCAACATAAGTAATTCCTAGTTAGTCAGTAATCCCATACCTATCCACTATGTAATCAATTAAACTTGTTCTCATTTTGTTTGACTTAAGGATAGTTGTTATTTAGTTGTGGGAGTATGATGAATCATCATTTACCAGGCCCTAATATCAGATCCTCAATATCAAGTATGTGATATCACAGCCTAGATAACGATATCGAATACACAATATCATGATTTCTATGTAGGCCTATAAATATAGCATTCAGGCACATAGGAAAGCAGTCAGTTCTTAAGTCTTAGGGTAGAGTATTTTTGTCAATTTTTAGTTCTTTCCCCAATGCATGCCCGCAATGTGATGATTGTAATTGTACGGAACCTTTGTTTGAAGTGTGATGTACTTGGACATGCACACAACCGGCAATAAAGATCGAGATTACTCCATCATTGTAGCATTCACTTAGTTTTTAATTATTAATTGTTGATTATTATTTATTTTTTTCTTAGTCAATATTTCTTTTATCATCATTTACTATTTTTTTTGTTAAATGCAGAATGAGTACATCTTAATCACGAACATTTAAGTGTAACTACGTAGTAACCTAGTAGTGTATCTAGTAGTGCTTCAAGTAATGTGCGCTTGGTAATCCAAGAAGTAGTACACAAAGACCAAGATGCGTACAAATGATTAAGGATGGATGCTCATCGCACTTAGCTAGTTTAAATTCTGTTTCCTATTTCTTATTAGCGTAAATCAAGATTATTTTCCATTGTCGTTAGGAGTAGCTTAGTGTTTAGAATCCCATCATACACCTCACGTTGGACTAAACCATACATGACAAAGCAATTACTAGTCCAGGTGGGAAGATAGCGAACTGTGATCAATGTGTAATAATCTAGATGTCACAACTAGTCCATCTGTGGATTTCGACCAGATCATGCGTACATGCTCATATTCGTATGGTTGAGTCATAGGAGTACCTCATAGGTCACCAACTTATTATAACAACTAGTAATCTAGCACGGGTGGCTAGCTAGCAGAAGGTTAAGACTTAGGTTTTGTGGATGGAATGTCACAAGTTTGAATTCTAGTCCCAATTTAACAATCATTATGATTTTTAAATTTTATTTTTAACCTTATTTTAAAATAATTAATTAGCATGCCTACCAAGAATCATGATATCTCGTAAACTATACATCAAATTACGATGAAATTAGTACTGTTGGAATCATCTTGGAGAGTAGTATGTTTTAATCTTGAGTAATATTAGCTATATTGAGCCTAGATTTTATTAAAAGATAAAAAATTCATGTAGATTTAATTAGAAATAAAATATTGTTTAACCAATTTACTAATAATTTTTAGTTTTTTGAGCCACCTCATCTTTCTCTCATTGCTAGTGGAGACTACCTAATTACTTCTCCATGTTCTTCTAAACCCTCACATAACTGAAGCTAGTTATCCTTATAAATTAAGATGATTCACATGGATCATTTCATACTTAATCTACAAGACAAGATTAAAGCAGGGAAAGAGATATTTGTTGTTTGTGATAGGGAAAAATACATGGCTCCTCCGAAGTAACCAATATAGCTTTTCTCAATCTCGACAAGTAGACAGACAAGAATCCTATAGCTCAAAATTAGTTTACATCAGAATCATTTTATAACATCTATTGATTTGATTAATTCTTTAATTAAAACTAATGAATATGAGTTTCTGGAAACTTTCCAAATATTTGATTTATTAGTTTTTCCTATGTTTTAGCCTTCTTTCTATCAAAAAATCATACTTAGATGGTGTAATGTGTATGCTAACAAAGCACGTAACACTTCCAAGTTGTTTTTCAAGAATGTTGAAGTTAATAATGAAATTATAAGAAATTCTTTAGGTTTCCATCCTAGAGAAGATCCACTTATACCCAATCGCAAATATTGTGAATTTCATGATTTTTGTTCTAAGGAGCTTTTTGAATATGTGAACATATTTAGTATTCTATTTAAGGTTTTTTAGGAAATGGACTTTAATTATTGGATGAAAATTTTTTATTTGTATTCTTAGAAAGAAAAGTACTATGGAAACTAGACACCTACCAAATCTCTTCATATTCAATTTTATTATTGGATGGTGTCAAAAATGTAGGATATACAATTGGTCATATTCTTATTTTACATGGCTATTTACTACTATGGAACTTTT
The DNA here is from genome assembly GCA_015680685.1 of Gnetum montanum. Taxonomy (NCBI): domain Eukaryota; kingdom Viridiplantae; phylum Streptophyta; class Gnetopsida; order Gnetales; family Gnetaceae; genus Gnetum; species Gnetum montanum. The sequence goes on from MNCI01017471.1 coordinate 71,423, forward strand.
GATTGGTACACTCAAGGCACATAAAACTAAATTATCCTTGTGGTGTGTACCCCTATTCATGAATCCTATCTTGAGCTATGATAGTAAAAATAACTATTTCCTCTTTAATGACCCTAATCAATATCCCTCATTCCTTAAGGATGAACAATTCCTAAGAGCTCGAATGGAGAGTTCAAAAAAAATTCAAGAAGATGTTACATAGTATTAGAAACTCAAAACTATGGGTGAGGTATATTATGTTTTCTTGTTGATTTTTAAATTTATTTTTTATTATTATATTTTTGTATTGTAGTGAAATTTGGAGTGCAAATCCATTCAAAGACTCATACTAGTGAAAAAGCTTCATAGAAGGATAAATTAGTTGAACCTACCTCTAAGTTACCAAGTTCACTATTCTTAAATTTAGCTTATTTTTCTTCTTGAACTAATGATTTTCTTTTTTCTTTTTTCCTTACTTAGAAATTTCACATGGGTGCTCTAGGTCCTAGCAGACGTTAGCAAGAAAAAGGTCTAGAGATAAGTCTATCTATTTATTGGATTTATGTAGTTTCCTTTATCTTGTACTTTTGATACTTTATTCCTTGGTAGGTATTGATGACTCAAAATTTCTTCATTCAAGAAATAAAAAGTTCTAAGTTGGAGTCCTTCTCATATCCTATTCCTAGGCAAACCACTACTCCACCTCACAAATATCCATGATTGGTATCTCCATGAACCACTCCTATCAAAAATTCCACTTTCATTGGTTCTCATCATACTATAGCAACAAAATCTCTTTCCGGTACTATTTTCATTTTTATGTCACCATCAAGGACTTCACCTATTCCCTTACATATTTGGTTAATGATACTAAAAAGGATTTTCTTCTATTTCAACATCTAAGTGATTGAATTGCTAAAAATACCCTAAGTTCTATTCGATATGGAGTGATTCATCTACAAGATTCTTAATCATGTAGCTTCAAAGGTGATTTTGAATTGGTTTAGTCTATAGAATTCCCTTGAAGTAATCAAGAATTTCAAAGAAATATTAGGGAAATTGGAGAGTTTCTCATGTCTAGTACACCACATGATAAACAAAAAAAGAATATTCAATATGGAGAACAAATGCCTTCATGTCAGAATTAAATTTTTCTTTTTACTTGTATTTTTCTTTTTCTTTCTAATTCTTATCTTCCATGTTTTCGGTTTCTTTGTGAGTGTACAGAAAAGAAAAAGAATGTAAGAAGGACATTACTCAATATGACACCTAGGATGAGTTGCTATACATTGAGATTGAAAAGGCTGAAGATGCCAAGGAGGATACATAGAATTCTCTAAGGTACATCCACCAACTTGGTAGTGGATTGGCTACATGCTACAATCTACTTTGGAATGACAATGCTACCAAGGATGAATGGAAGGCTCAAGCAAAGATGAGCTAAGATTTAATATAGTTCTTTGAACTATAAAGAAAAGAAAAAGAATGTAAGAAGGACATTACTCAGTATGACACCTAGGATGAGTTACTATACACTGAGATTGCAAAGGCTGAAGATGCCAAGAAGGCTACACAAAATTCTATGAGGTACATCCACCAACTTGGTAGTGGATTGGCTACATGTTATAATCTACTTTGGAATAACAATGCTATCAAGGATGAATGGAAGTCTCAAGCAAAGATGAGCTAAGATTTAATATAGTTCTTTAAACTAAAATTTTAAACTATTTCTTACTCCATATTATTCTTTTCTTCCTCATTCCATATCCTTCCCTATCTCATTCTTCACTAATATTATCACCATACTTCTTGTAACTGACATACTTGGTTTTCTATACATAATAAAACATGGGCTCTTACATTTTACTTAACTCCACTTCCAATTCCCATATTGTGGTTTGCTTTAATACCAAATGTGACATCATATTTTAGGATGTCAAGGATAAACGATGTTTCATCCCCAACAACTCTTCAATAAAAAATGGCTTCATTAATGATGAATATGATGAAAATAATATTAACACAAGGCCTTTGGATTATCTTCTTGTGACACTTAGGATCCTTAGAGGTAATCTAACATTGTCATCATGGTTAGGTGATAAGATCAAAGGAGTAATCCTTTATTGTCTCACTTCACTTAGCTCCATTACTTGCCATTGTTGGCTTTGTAACTCCATGATTGCATGACCTCTAATTTTTTAACCTAAAATGTCATAAGTCAAATCCAAAAATGATACCATAAATAATTACATCTCCTTATAATAAGGTATCCCTTCATTTGAAGATTAATTACATTGTTTATATATAATACAATTATGATACATATTAGGAATAAAATGTTAGAGGCTACACTAGATTTGTTCTTTGCACTTAGGCTAGATTATTTAGAATTTTAATATTTTAAGAATATTTTAGCTCTAACTATAACAACATCATTATCATATGCATCAATTACACTTAACCTTATAAACTAACCCCACATACATGTGATTGGAAAGACAACTAGTGATCTATCGCCTAGCTATCTAGATAACTATACTAGCCCTAGACCATGAAATTTAACTAGGCTACATATAAGCACTTGTGGTATGTATGGTTGGGCATAGGGAATTCTCACCACCCATCAGAATCTATTCTATCTTGAAATATCAAAAAAAATAGCTTTGTCATATCATTGTTCAATGAACTATTCTTTATTAGTGTGTTGTATGGGGTCCTACTTTATCAAATAAATATTGAAAATAAATAGGAGAAATTTGGAAGCTTTTTCTATTTGATAAATTTAAAGTAAAAAGATAAACACAATATGATATTATGCTTCTTAAAATAGAGATAATACCCTTAGAAGTTGAAGTTATTTATTATTGTATGTCTACACTCATAATCTCTTTACATCCTCATTAGATAAATACTTGATATAGAGACACCTCTTTTGAACTTCTTTTCATCCCTATAGATAGAAGAGTGATGGTTTTAGGTAGGTAGAAAGACATCTTGATTACTTGGGAGATGTCTTGCCTAAGAGTTGAGATGACATATGAGATGTCCCAAATGTCTGGGAGATGTCTTATTAAGAAGAGAATATGTCTTGCACTAAGAAGAGATTTCTCTAGGAATACATCTTACCATTAGAAGAGATGTCTTATCTCTAGAGGAGATGCCTTGCTTGAAAGCTAGGGTTAATAGAAAGATGTCTTGTCAAGTCTATAGATATCTCATTCAATCATGAAAACTTTCAAAATGAAAGTTCCAAGATGGAAAACAACTAGGAGTATTGAGGTCAAGATTGAAAATAGCCAAGAATCTCTAAGTTGATCATGGTAAAGATATCCCTCAATTCTTGATCTTGTAATTTATAAATATTTATTAGGTTTTCATGTTTTGCAAGAAGTGCCTAGAGAGGAAGAGATTTCATGAGAGTGTATGCATCTCTCTAATTAATTGTGTATGCAATATTGATCATTATATCTCTCAGTGTGTTTGGATCCTGATCCTATGTGATGGAGAGATTTGAATTGATTATGTCTTGCATTAAGGTTAATCGAACATGTGATTATAAAGCCTCATTGTTACATCCCATCCAGAGACAGTAGATATGGTCATACGCTTATGATTTAGACATTATGTGTGGAGTCCCGATGGGTTGTTGGGAACAAGTTAATGTATTTTATATGTTATGAGGCTTCATCTTTATGTTACAATTATGATGTCTTTACATGCTTAGCTAACATGATTATGTACACTAGCCCTGTGTGATGTGTTAGACAGGTGATATTGCTAGCAGGGGTGTTGGATTGTGGTACAAGGATACCTATCCTGGATGCCTTTATCCTTTATGTGTAATTTCAGTATTTAGGCATTTACACTATAGCACTATGTTGTGAGGTGTTTGGGTGTGGTTTTGACATGTGAATGTGTGAAGCGTATGATAAGAATCTTGTAGGTTCGAACAAATTTTGATTTAGATTCCCGATGTGTTTATTATGCATAATTAAAGTGCAAAGTATTAGTTGTGGAGGAAAAAAATATATTAGCTTATGAAAATGACATGGTTAAAAACTAAAATAAAATAAAGTTAAAACAAAAAAGTAACATTAGGTTGCATGTGAAGTGTACAAAGGGAAAAAAAGGTTACTTGTATATGGTTTTTTTTTTTTTTTACATATGCCTAAAAGCATAGTTTTGTTTTCATCCTTTTTTTTTCCACGGTCCTTTTGCACCGCCATCCATAAAAATCTGCTTTTTTCTGTTTCCTTTTCTTTTTGAGAAAACATAAACACATAGGAGCCTATTTTCTTCTATTTTTCTTGTTGCTCTCTTCTTCTATCCCACATTTTTCTGAATTTTGAGCTTTGTGGATAGTTTTTTCTTACTCTAAACCTAGATTTGGGATCGCTGCTATCATATCTATGTAGGTGCAAAATGTGTTGGGAGTGAAACAAAATCCTACCAAATTTTTAAAAGTTTTCTACTTGTTTTGGCCTTTCTGCCCAACAATTTTAATTGGTGGGTTGTCTTTACATTTTCCTTGTATTTTTGTGTTGGATTAGTGTATATGATTACGCAATGTGGGCATGTGGGATAGATAGCTCAAAGTTTGAGCTTGAACTTGTTATTTTGCCTATTGCCCAAACTTGTCCAATCTTGGTTATGACTTGTGTAGTAATATATATGTGATGTATGGTATGATGTGGACTTGTAGAATATGTTATGTGATGTTGATGAGATTGGTATGATCAGAATATGATATTTTCGAGGCCTATTGGGGCAGGTGCATTGTTGGGAGTTCCAATTCTTCCTAGTAGTAATTAAATATTATGAAATATTATTTTATTAATCAAACTTTGAACATGCATAACTTTGCTTCCATAAGTCCAATTTAGGTAAAATTAGTGTCATTGGGATTATTTTGGGAACTACTTTTTAATTGTAAAATTAATTTTCTATTTGGCCATATATCATTTTGGAGGTTATGATAGATATCATTTTTGTGGAATTACATGCAATTTGTGAAATATGGTTTTGGTGCAAAATGTTATTTTGTTGAATCATGGTATTGTTTTCATGGAATGAATGTGACTCTTAGGTGTAGATATATGTGGTTATATTATGTTTGGTTGGACATGTTGTGCTTATGACATGTGTTGGTTTAAGCTAGCGGAAATGTGTACATGTCTTCGCAATGACACTTGTGACAATCGTTGGCAAGTGGTGCTAACATTAGGGTGTGGACCGGTTGGTGATGAACCACCCTAGAGGTAGTATGGATTGACTCCACTATGATGCATCAATGAGGCTTCTATCTCAGGCCTCATCCTAAGAGTGGGAGAGCATAGGTATGTTCGTCTCTATGGCTACTACATGGCATAGGTGTGTTCATCCGTATTGCCATTCCTCCAGAAGGCTAATGGTTGCATGTCATAGGTTGACGAACCCTAGCACTAGTTGGATAAATAAAAGATTAATAAAAGACCTATAGGTAATGGCTATTATGAGTACTCATGGCAACGTTTCACATGCTACATTGAGTGTGGATATGCTAGCCACCACATGCGCTATTAATATCGATTTGTGAGTCATATCATGATAATAGGTGTTCTGATTGGATTATGATTGTGTGGATCATGAACTATTTAACAGTATATTGTGGGCATGATAACGTGGGCATGATAGATGATGTTGGACTGTGGCTTTATTTGTGATTGTATGATATTATGTTAACATTATAGGCGATATGGTGTGTGTTGTTTTGAGCATGCATAAGATTAACAGTTGTTGTAGGTTGCCTTGTACCCCACTCCTCTCCCCTAGTGCAACACTTGTTGACCATCTAGCAGGGAAAGTGTAAAGGCTTCCCACTTAGTTGTGTACTAACTTTATTTAATTACAAATGAAAGGTACATGAGCCTAGACAAGTATAGAGAGGAAGAGTAGAGGAGGGTGATGAGAGCAGTTACTCTACTGGTTACTCTAACAGTTATTCTAATTATTAGAGTGGTTACTCTAGCAGTTACTTTAGTAGTTATTCTAATTATTAGAGCGATTACTCTAATTATTAGAGTAATTTCTCCCAAGCCTATAAACATAGTGCCCAGGTGCATAATTGGGAAGGAAATCTTTTAGCAGTTAAGTAGTGAAACTCTTGTAGTCTATTTGAAAGTTAGAGTATTTTCCAAGTGCCCGTAGCCAGAGGTCTACGTGTGGATAGATCTTTATTCAAACATTGTGTACCTGAGCACACCTTGTGTACGGCAATAAAGATGAGCTCTTTGATTCATCCTTGTAGCACTTGAGATTTGTTTTCCTACACNCGGTAATCCCAACAGTGTTGCACTGGTTCAGGATGTGTACGGAAAGTGGGAACAGATGCTGGTGTTAGGATTAGTTAGAACTTAGTTAATGAGTAGTTAAGTTAAATTAGTCACTTAGTTACCTTTCTCCTTCCCTACTAGTGCAAGACATAAAAACATAAAAGCTATAAAAATCATATGCCTCAAGCTTACTTAACCATACAATCGTGACATACAGGTAAGCTTGGGAAGACAATGATCAACCAACCTGTCCTTGTTCCACAAAGGTGCATAAGCACTTAGTCCTTGGAATTTGACCGAATCATGTGTGAAACGCTCATATTCATATGGTTGAGCGTAGCGGTACCTCGTTGCTCATTAGAGGGAAAAATCTTCAGTGCTTGGTTAATGTATATTTTCATGTACAATAGTATGGACTATGTATCATTGTATGAAACTCTTTGTACTCTTAGTATTTTTTTTTATTTTTTATTTTTTATTTTAGCATAGAAATGCATAGTTTGATTTATGTAGAAACATGCATTTTTATAAATTAAAATGTTGTGCAGTTTGACCTTTCTTAATATCATGTATTCTATAGATCATTGGTTTTTTTTTTAGTTATCATGCTTTCATTGTAAGAGCACTTGATCCTAAGCATCACCCTACCCTAGCTAGGGTGGGTTGTTACATACTCTACAATCTCATTGAGTGTGTATGTAAGTTGTGATTATATGAATCAAATTCTACTATATTTATAATCTTATTCTAGCAATAATAGAAGATAGTTATTTTTCTTGTTTTCTAGCAATTAAATTATCTTTTATAATATCAAGATTTGATATGATTTAATGGTTAAAGTAAATTGGAGTGGCCTTACTCCATGAATTGGTGTTAGATAGTAGGCTTATTATTATTTGGAAATTAGTTATGGATTTTTGTGAATGTTTTAGATGGCCCCTAAGAAAAAAAATGTTCAAATCCTGAATAGAGATACAGTGTGCATGAAATCTAGCTTTTATCTAAGGATTCAATGATTGGATAAGATCAATGCCAAGGTAAATAAAAGTGAAAGTTCCATCTATATACAAACTCATGATGATGATAAGCATTCTCACTCAAATAATGATGAAGAAGTTTCTTAGCCTAGTGGAGAGAAACTAGATGAGGAAAAAGAACATTTCAACTATAGGAGTGTAAGAAACCATTAGCCTAGAATTCTAGGGGTAGGAAATCCAAATTTTCATGTCAGAGCTCCATCCCAGACATCGACTACTTCCATATGAAGTAAGACTTTCTAGAGAATTCAAAAATGCTACAAGACTTCCATATGTGGAATTAAAAAATTTCAACATTGTAGATGATACCAATGCTTTTACAAGTTGGCTAAAGGTACTTAATAAGAATTTTAAGTTACAAGAGATACCAAATTAATTAAGGGTACTAACTGCTAAATCTATACTTGAAGGTATGGATTCAACTTGGTTCAAAAAATTGTTGTTCATCTTTTTTAATGTCAAAACCTTGGAAAATGGAGAATTTGTAAGTGTGCTTGTGAGATCTTATAGGACTAAGAAAGGAGTATAACAAGACCAAGACAAGAGAAATATTTAATAAATTGGAGTGATAAAGTTCAACATGGAATGCAAGAATTTGGAAGAAATCACAAGGATGCAAGATGTCTAGAATTCCAAAGAAGATGTCCTCAAGTCCACCAAAACATCTCATTCTATAGCAAGACATCTCTATTGAGAAGTTCTAATCTCAAGCAAGACATCCTAAGAAAACAACAAATGTCTTAACTGAAGTCAAGACATCTTAGTTGAGACATCCCAATTCCAGTCTAAACGTCTCACTCAAGGCATCTCAGGTTAGATAAGATGTCTCACTTGCAAGATAAGAAAATCTAGTGAGACATCTCAAGCTCATGTAAGATATCTCAACTAGCCATTTCTAGCCATTGTACAAACTCCAATAAACATACGATGTTGACAAGGTTGTAAAAGAAGATGATACCTTTTTGGAAAATGAAAGCACTATTCATATAATTAAGCCATCATTGTATACTTCTTTTTAGATATATTTGTACCTCAATTCTCTATTATTTTTTGATTTATTTATTGATTTTTGTAAAGCCAAAAGTAAGGAATCTAAAGTTTAGTTCATTTTCTTCCTTAATCTTTATTTTCTCTCTTTTTAAGCCTTGAGGGATTGGATGTGCTTCTTGAGGAAAGGCATTCTTAAGCTTATTTGGACTTGGAGGGGTTGGGTGTATTTTTGAGAGAAAACACTCCTAGTGGAGCTCAATAATTTGTAAATATTTTGATGTTCTTGAAATCACATTTTTTACAAAAATAAAATCTAGAGATGTGTAAGGATTCTACCCTTCAAGTATGGATGTACCCAAGTTGGGAAATCATGTACATTTGTTGTGTAAAAATTGGATCTAATTTGGTAGGCCTTATTCAACCCCCCTTCTAAGTTCTTAATCTTAAGTGGTATCGGAGCATGGTACTCCCAAATTAAGCATAACAACTCAAGAGTGAAATATGGAGAAAATATATTACAACAATTCGCTAATGTTTGATGGAATCGACTTCACATCTTGGAAAGCATGGATGCAAGGATTCTTTGAATCCATGGAATTTAAAGTATGGCAATCCATTGCGAAAGGATACACTCATCCCATTAACACTACAAGCATTGCACTTCCTAGAGATAAGTGTGTCTAATGATGAAAAAAATAAGTTTATCTATGATTCAAAGGCTAGGAATTCTCTCTATTGTGCTCTTAGCAAACATGAAGTTAATATAATAGTTAGATGTAAAAATGCCAAAGAAATTTGGGAAGTTTTAGAAGCCACTTATGAGAAAACCTTAGTGGTAAAACAATCCAAGTTCCTAGTCTTGCAATCTGAATATGATAAGTTGAAAATAAAAGAAGGTGAAAGGATTAAATATTATTTCTCAAGGACCAATGATATTATAGTAGTCATTAGAGATACAGGGAAAGAGTTACTAGAGAGTAAAGTCATCATTAAAATGATTTCAACTCTACTCCTTGAATTTAGACCCAAAATCATTGTTGTGGAAGAAATTAGGGATTTCTCTATTCTCAAATTTGAAGAGTTGCAAAGTACACTTGTAGCATATGAAATGAATCTCATCAATGAAGGTGCTATTAAGGAGAAATCCATTACTCTTAATAGTTCTTTAAAAGAAAAGAAGATATCTAATTATGATGCAAATAGTTATGATGAACTTACTCTCCTAACAAGAAGAGTAAAAAGGCTTTTGGCAAGAAAAGGAAAAAGCTTCAATCAACCGAACATCAAAGGTAAGCAATCCAAAATTTTTAATCTTGATATCTCTTTTATAGAATGTTGGATATGTGGTGGAAGAGGTCATATGACCTCTAAATACCCTAGTGCTTGCAGGTTGCAAAAGAAAGAATCTATAGAAGAACGGAGAACAAGGAATCTCTATAAAAGCTAGGATGATGAACCTAAAGATAGCTCCATAGATTCATATCTTCTGTGCATAGCCTTGGCAAATCATGAACCCATCAATGATTCAATTTGTGATAATGAAGCTAAAGAGTGAGAATACTTTAGAAGAAAGGTATGAGTTACTTTGTAATTAAATAATCTCCTTCTAAAATTTATGCATCAAAATGAAAAGAAGTTTACATAGTAAGAAAGTAGAAATAGCTAAACTTCATACTAAATGCTCTAATCTTAAGAAGGTAAACTTAGACCTAACAGCTAAGGTTCAAAAGCTAATAGTAGTTCTTGAGCATACTAATAAGGAATTATCATATGTACAACTTTGCAATGATAGACAAATTAAAGGTATTTGTGCTTGATTAGCAATACAAGTGATGTTCATATTTGGCATAGGAAATTTGGCAACATCAACAAAGACATTCTTCAAACCCTTATCTCTAAAGATATAATTTGGGAGTTTTCCAAAATCAAGGATTTTTCCTTAAATACTTGTGAAGCCTATCAAAAAGGAAAATAAACAAGGATAAGGTTTTGTAACAAGAATTGCATCTCCACCTCACATCCTTTAGAATTACTTGATATGGACTTAGTTGCTCCCTCTCAAACTCTTAGTTTAAGAAAGAAAACGTATTATTTAACCATTTTTGATTATTTTGCTTGCTTTACATGGGGTGCTTTTTTATATCACAAATATGAAGCTTTTGAGCATTTTATGAGAATTTATAATCAGATACAAAATGAAAATGGATATACTATCCAAGCCATTAGAAGTGAAAATGGAAGAGAATTCAAAAATGCCAAATTTGAAGAATACTATCAGGTAAATGGTATTCTACATTAATTTTTTACTCCCAAGACTCCTCAACAAAATGGAGTTGCAAAATAAAAGAACATCATTCTAAATGAAATGAACAGAACTATTTCGAACAATAGAAACATTTCATATTATTTTTGAGTTGAAGCAATGAATACAACATGTTATGTTTCCAATAGAGTTCTGGCAAGGAGATTCACCACCAAAAATTCATATGAACTTTGGACTAGTAGAAAGCCTTCAGTTACTTATTTCCTTTTTTTTGGTGCAAAATGTTACATTTTGAATGATAAAGATGCTTTGAGAAAGTTTGATCCCAAAAATGATGAGGGGACTTTTCTAGAATACTCTACAGTTAGTAGGGCATGCAGAGTATTCAATAAAAGAACTAACACTATAAAGAAAACTATAAATGTAAAAATAGATGACAATGATGGTTCTAGTTTGCACTTTGATGATGAAGAAGTTCCTATTCAAAAGATATCTAGCACTTCCCATGTAGAAATCAAAAATGATTCCAAAGAGGAAAGTGAGCATGAAGATACTTCTCCAACTTAACTAAAAATGCCTAGACTCAAAAGATGATATTACCTTAATAATGTTATTGGACAAGTAGAAGAGGGAATAAAAACTAGAATTTAAACAAAAGAGATTTTACCCTATGCTACCTATCTTTCATAAATTAAATAGAAAAACTTTAGAGAGACAAAAAATAAGGAAGGATGAATTTCAGCCATGCAAGAAGAGTTAAATCAATTTCTCAGAAATGATGTGTGGGAATTAACTCCTAAACCCAACAACAAGAAAATTATTGGAACAAAATGGATGTTTAGGAACAAACCAAATGAAAATGAAAACATTGTCAAAAACAAGATTAGATTGGTTACTAAAGGATACAATTAGTAAATGGGTATTAATTTTGATGAAACATTTGCTCCTGTGGCTAGGCTTAAATTAATCAAACTTCTTTTAGCTTATGCATGAGTCAAAGGAATTAAATTGTATCAAATGGATGTCAAAAGTATTCAAGAGGAAGTATTTTTTGAGTAACCTAAAGGCTTTATAGATCATATCCATCCAAATTATGTCTATATACTAAAAGGACCTTTTATGAGCTCAAACAAGCCCCTAGACCTTGGTATGATAAACTTTCACAACATTTCATGTCTAATGGTTTTGAAAGACATAGGGCTGATATAAATTTATTTCTAAAATGAGATGGTAAGGATTTACTTATTATCCAAATTTATGTTGATATTATTTATAAAGCTACTAATGAAATTTTATGCAAGAAGTTTTTAGCTCTTATGCAAACAAAGTTTGAAATGAGTATGATGGAAGAACTCAACAACTTCCTTGGATTTCAAATCAATTAAAGTAAAGGTGGGATATTTATTTGTTAAACAAAATACATCAAAAATATATTATAGAGATTCAATTTAGCTAATGTGAAAGCTAAGACAACACCAATGACTACCCACTTCAAGCTAAGTAAAGATGAACAAGGAAAATTTGTTGATCTCAAGCTCTATATGGTATGATAGATAGTTTACTATATTTAATTGCTGGTAGACCTGATATTACTCTAAGTGTTGGAATTTATGTGAAGTATCAAGCTAACCCCAAGAAATATCATTGAAAAGCTGTCAAGAAAATTTTTCATTATCTAAAAGGTACTACTAACTAGGGAATTTGGTATCTAAAGAACTCAACACTTGATCTTGTTGGATATTGTGATGCAAATTAGGCAAGCTGTATAGATTATCATTGAAGCACAAGTAGAAACTATTTCTTTCTAGGAAAGACTTTTGTCTCTTGGGCAACTAAGAAGAAAACCTTTACAACACTGTCTATAGCAAAAGCATAACATATTACAGCTAGAAGTTATCATGCATAAGGCTTATGGATGAAAGAAACACTCAACGATCTAGGGATCAAATCAAACCACACACCTATTTTTTGTGACAATAATAGTGACATTAACATGACCAAAAGTCCTACTCAACATTCTTGTACAAAGAATTTCAAAATTCAGCATCATTTCATAAGAGAACATACTCAACTTTGGAATGTAAACTTAGAATATATTGGGACAGATGGTCAACTTGCTGATGCCTTCACCAAGCCTCTTGGTAAATGAAGACCTACTTCTCTATGCAAATACATGGGGATAGGAACTTGTTCTATCAAGTAAGACACATTTTTTAATAAAAAAAAGAGCTCATATTTAGGGGAATTTTCCCAAGGAAACTTCTTTTTGATGATGCCCAAAAAAGGGAAGTATTATATGTTGTGCCTTTGTTTGCCTATTATTATATGTTATGGCTATGATAACCAATTTTCTCAAGTTTTGGACATCAGCAAAAAGTGAAAGATTGTCGATCTTTTGGTATGTCAAAACTTTGGAAAATGGAGAATTTGTAAGTGTGCTTATGAGATCTTGCAAGACTAAGAAAGGAGTATAATGAGACTAAGATAAGAGCATGATTTGATAAATTGGAGTACTAAAGTCCACTAAGGAATGCAAGAATTTGGAAGAAATCACAAGGATGCAAGACATTAAGAATTCCAAAGAAGATATCCTCAATTCTTCAACGACATCTCATTCTACAACAAGATGTTTCTACTGAAAAGCTCTAATCTCAAACAAGATGTCCTAAGAAAATAGTAGACATCTCAAGTGGAGTTAATACATCTTAGTTGAGATGTTCCAATTCTAGTGTAGACATCTCACACAACATGTCTCAAGTCAAATGAGAAATCTTACCTACAAGATGGGAAAACCTAATAAGGCATCTCAAGCTCCTGTAAGATGTCTCAACTAACTTTTTCTAGCCATTGTATGAACTCTAATGGACATATGATATTGACAAGGGTATAAAAGAAGATGATACCATTTTTGGTAAAAGTAGGAACTATTCATGTAATTGAGCCATCATTATATACATCTATTCAGATATGTTTTTTTTATCTCAATTCTCTATCATTTTTTGAGTTGTTTATTGATTTTTTTAGAGCCAAAAGTAAGGTATTTGAAGCTTGGTTCATTTTCTTCCTTGATCTTTCTTTTCTCTCTTTGTAAGCCCTGAGGGGTGGAATATGCTTCTTAAGGAAAGGCATCCTTGAACTTGTTGGGACCTTGAGGTTGGGTGTGTTTCTAAGAGAAAACATGCATAGAAGAGCTCAATACTTTATAAAGGTTGCAGTGTCCTTGAAGCCACATTTTTTGAGAAATAAAGTCTAAAGGTGTGCAAGGATTCTACCCTCCGAGTGTGAACATACCCAAGTTCGGGAACCACCTACATTTGTTATGCAAAATCTAGGTTTAATGTGGTGAAACATATTCAACCCTCCTTCTAAGTTCTTAATCCTCAAGTGTAAATAAAGTAGAAAAGTGATCAAAATGAAACATGTCCTTACTTGGAAAAATTATTATGTCCAAATATATTCTCTCATATATTCATGTTTATTACTCTTTCTTAATGGCTCATAGTAAGGATTGTTATCTTAAGATTGATAAAATTATCAAAAATTACATATGGAATAATAATGGCATTAATAAGGGAATTTCTTATGTTAATTGGAAATTCTATAACTTACCAAAGGAATGTGATGGCCTAGGATTTGCTAGTTTTAATGATTAGGCCTCAACTTTAGTTACTAGGTGTATTTTTCAAAGCTATAGAAGCTAATGAAAGATGGAAAATATTACTTAGGTTTAGGTTTCATTAAATTGTTTATCATCTTCAAACTTCTCATTTATCATGGCTCAATTGGATTTTAGCTCGTATTCTTCTTACTATATAAGGATCTCCCTTTCTGAAAGCTATATGGAGGAAGTGGTAGAATTTAAAACCTCTTTTGAAATGGATGCCAAAAAAGATTAATTTAATTATTCTTCATTGTCATTTACTTTGTTAATTACTTACCTTTGATTCAACCTTCAAAATTTTCGTACATCCTCTAGCTAAGAATAAGGGAGGGGGTGTATGGAGGTTACATGCAATTTTTTTTATTTTTTATTTTTTATTTTTTGTTGGGGGAGGGGGGGTGCAGTGGGTAAGGAGTGCAAAAGAGGAGGGTGGGAGGATTTTGAAACTCAAAATAATTATAACATAGGTACACCCCAAGATAAATAGTCCAAATAAAACTTTATAAATCAGCATCACCCACCAAAAAATTCATGACTTGGAACTTCTCAATCAAGAGTCTTACCACTAGTATAACACCTAATTATACATAAAATCCTATAAATAGCTAATAGAAATGCTATGAAACCCTAAGGATTTAGATTTAACCTTAGTTTACTAATTCAATAGGAAGCTATAAAATAGATAAAAATTATTAATTAGAAGCACAAATAGAGTAGACTAATGCAATGTAGCAAAATTTTAGATTACTTGTGTATATAATTAAATGAAATTTGAATAGAGAAAAATCGAGATTTGTGTAGCTATAAAAATGTAGATGTCAAAAATTTCACTAGTTGCATCATAATATAGTACAATTAATTATTTAGGATTCACTGGAAGCTTTTTTCCTTGAAGTTGGAGCTAAAAAAATAACATCTTTGAGAATATGATTTTTGACACCTAAAGAGAGGTCATAGTTATGCTCATATTACTAGAAAATAATAGTGCACCAAAGCTTCCAAATAGAGAAGAGAACAAGGAATCAAGGACAATTTCAAATGCAAAGAAATGAGGTAGACAAAGTAGGCTAAAAATCAAGAATGACTTCATTGATATTTTATTGAAAGTTGCTATAAATTTTGGATGTACATTTCCAAGAATGCTGAGCAACAGGACACTCAAAAAAACATGAGAAAATAAGTTTTTCGTTTCACAAAGAGGATAATGAGGAGAAATATTTTTCATATGTTTAAGATGAGCACTGATAGGAATACCTTGATGAATAAGACACCATAAAAAATACAAATTTTAGAAAATGTATGAGCTCCTCAAATATCTTTTATTTTCCTCATCCAAAAGCAAAATGATAATTGCATTTTCTAGGCCTTATTGAATTTATTATAAATAAACTCATTCTTTGTAATAATCACATAATCAACTTTCAAATTAAAAGGTAAACCATATCTATCATCCTTCTCTAAAATATATGGAAAATCCTGATGCAAATTGTTATTAACTTTAAGTAAATTCTCACTATTAGAAATTAATTTTTCAAACTTCTTTTTCCTTTCTATTCAAACCATAGAAGCTAGAGGCTTCATTCTAAGTAATTCATCTATCATGCATACATAGATAAGAGACTGAAGTGATACCAAATTTACTCCAAGTGGTACACAATCAAAATGCATTAGCAGCCCAAGATCCATCATTAAACAGAAGCCATCATGAGCTAATTTTCTTAAGCATATCTTCTAAAACTATTATATGATTATAATTCCAATATTTATTAAGCTTGCACAATGTCTTTCAAATTTGTTTAAGAATTGGAAAACTAGGAATATCAGTGGCCTAAAGAAAAAGAAGATAGTGAAGCAAGTTATTAGAAGGCCAACTATTATTATTCTTAGGTTATCCTTGCATAAGTCTATTTCTTAAAAGAAGCATCCAAATATCATATTTATTAATGCACTTTACAATCCATTTTTCTATAAGAGAAATACTCTAGTTATAATAATTAATGAGGCTAAGTCCTCCATTTTTCTTATTGCTACTACAAATATCATAAGAAACTCTAGAAAGACCGTTTCTCTGTTACTTAGTAGACTAAAGAAACTAATGGATAATATGATCAATTATCTTATAAAATGTTTTAGGAGATTCCATATTTACTTAATAATTCCAACTTTTCTAGTAAGGATAAGCTTTTTTTCTTTCCTTTTATCAAGCTTCTTTTTAATTTTATCAACCACATAATTCCATAAAATAGTAAGATTAGGCTCAAAAGAAAAAGGTATTCCTAAAATTTTAGAAATAGAATCCTTTTTCAAGATTTTTCAAGGGTAGAGAGTAACCCACTCATTAATATTGCCATTATAATAAATAGCATATTTTTGTCAATTGATCCAAGAGTAAGATAACATGCAGTAATCCATCACTCTAGCTAAAAGAGTTATGATATGTTGACGAGAATTGTTGATCATAAAAATAGAATCATATGCAAAGTGCATGTTAAGTAATTACATACCTTAATCATCAATTGAAATTCCCTTAATTAAATTTCCTTCTAGATCATAATGTAAATTATGTGAAAGAAAATCTATAACAATAATAAAAAGATAGAAAGCTAGAGGACAATCTTGATAGATTGACCATTGAAGAGAAAAGTAGGAACTTTATCCAAAATTAATAGCAACATGAGCATTAGCATCAGTAAGCAAGGTATAGACAATTTGAATAAATAATCACCAAATCCCAATTTATGGAGATGAGAAATAATGAAATTCCATTTAATCCTATCATAAGCTTTGGCATAATCTAACTTAATAAAAGCAATGTCTTGGTTAGTATCAAAAGCCCACTACATTCCCTCCCTAGCTGCAATAACCTTGTTTAAGATATATCTACCTTTAACAAAATAACTGTACTTAGGCCTAATGATATCTTCGGTAACCTTCTAAATTTGGCAAGCAATGCATTTAGCTAAAATTTTATAAGTATTGTTGAGAAGACTAATAGGCCTCCAATTACAAATATGTTAAAGATCTCCATTATTTGGAAGAATATTGATCACACATTTATTAATATTTTTACCAAGAGAAACTTTTTTAATGGCTTTTTGGAAAACATAAAAAAGATCATCTTCAATGATGTTCTAATGTTTCTTTAAAAAATCAATAAGAAAACCATCAAAACCTTGAGCTTTACCATCTACTAAATTAAGGTTGTTGCTTTTATTTCATCCATTGTAATTTCTACTTCAAGAATACTTTGATGTACTTTGATTATAAGATGAGTAACATGCATACTAAAGGCCTATAAGGATTTCTTACAAAAACCTTTAGAAAAAAGATAGAAATCTACAAGGATTCCTTACTAAAACATTTAAAAGAAAAGATAGAAGAAAAATGATTTGCTAAAAAATTGTTAATAGTCTTAGGATCTTTAATGATGAAATCATTTATATAAAGTAATTTCAATTTAGGTACTTAACCCTTTCCTTTCCAAAATTTAAAAATATTCTTGCATGGTTCATCTTCAATTTTCAGCCAATCCATGCAGCTTTAAGTAAGATTACTTTTAGCTTCCAAAGTATCCAAATATTTTTAGCATCATGAGCTTTAGCTAAGGCTTTTTGAGTTTCAAAATCAAAGAGATTCTAGTCAAAAAAATTGTATTTACTTAACAGATTTTGTAAAACCTTCTTTAACTGTATGCTTACACTTAGCAAATTACTTTCCAAACCATCTACCATAGTTTCTAACTTTACAAGTAATTCTTTGCTACCAATTAATTTGAGCAATATCACCAATGGACTTTTTTATGCATTTTATAAAGACTTCAAAATATTTTTTTCCCATTGGATCCTATGAACATATGAGCATTCATACAAAAAAGCTCATGCTTTTGAAATGATGAAGAATTATTACCAGAGAGATAAATGCTAATAGAAAAATGATCTGATAAAGTGGCATTTGTATGCATTTCTACTTTCCTTATAGGCTTTCAAAAGGAAACATTAGAGATGTAAAATCTATAAAGTCAACATAAATTCTATCATTTCCTTGTTGATATTTATACCAAGTATGATGCTTCTCATTTAAAAGAGATGAAAATAAAAAGCTAACATTAGAAAGAAAATATTTTTGTTTAAAATTACACCAATCTTCTTATTTTTGAGAAGATATATTAGGAGGAAGACCACCAAGTTTATCTATATTACATTCAACCATATTAAATTCACCTCTAATAATTCAAGGAACTTTAAGTAGGGATAGAACATACTTCAAAATCTTTATCAATCTTTCAAACTATTAGGAGTATAAATATTATAGAGTCCAAAGCCACCCTTTTCACTATTGATGAACATCAAGTATTTTCTATGTCAAACCATATGAATCACAAATGCATACGCATGATCCAGTCGAATTTCATGGAACCTTGAGTGGCTAGAATTCTAGATAATTAAGTATGATGTGGTTGGTCATTGTCTTTTAAATCATCATTTATGTTAGCTCCATTGGTGTGGCTAGGCATGATTGAGGCATAAGATGCTTATATTTTTATTATTAAAATATTAGAATAATAAAGTGATTAGAAGATTAATTTCTAACTAATTATAACATTAAGAGTAATCTAAACTATCCTAAGTGTAGAGCATCCATTTCCACTTTCCGTACCAATCCTGAACCTATACTAACATTGTTGGATTACTAAGTGTTTATTGTTGGACATACTAAGTATCCACTACTAATATTACCAAGTGTTAATATAACATGTTCAAAGTAGTTGTACTCTCACTATTATGGAATAAAATATTAATTTCCTAAGTGTGGAAAAGTAAAATGTATTTAAAGTAAAATGCTTGTCAATAAACTAAGTGCTAATCCGAGCGCTACCATGGAAGGAATTAATCTTAAATTTATTGTTGTCATGTAGAAGTATCTAGGTACAACATGCACTCAAATAAAACTTCATTTAATGAACTCAATCCATGTTACAAGTGTTCAAAGAGAATTTTGTTTAAGTCCTATGAAAGCAAAGTACAAGAGCTTCACTACATAAATGACAAAAGATGTCATAAATGCAGATGATGCACGAATTCTATAGGCTTTGGATGAATTTTTGCCGATAAATATGCATTAATGTATCAACGAGTATGCGTCGATGTAGCTAACTGACTATGGCTTCACAATACTACTATAACTAACTAAAAACTCATTCTCAAGTAGATAAAAATGGGACTAAATTGTTTAAAAACTTTTATGGAGTATAAAAGTGATAATTAACTTACTATCTGACTACAATAATAGACAAACTCTGAGTGCCATATTACAAACTATTTGAGTGATTATAATAAGTTGAACATCATACAAAAAAATTAGATAGTTGATAAAATTGACATTCATTAGCTAGATGGAATGAATTGGGATGAGGTGTTTACATCATGCCTCGACGTGAGGCTCCTATGGCTCGAATGGTTCCTAATCACATCTTAGTCATACTAATGGTGTGGGCTACCTTGTTGCTACTTCTAAAAATTTAAAGGTGTCCAAGAATTTCTTCATCTTCTCCTTCGTACTTCATGGGTTATTAACTATCTAAATGGCTTCTCCTAGACTAGTTGGTTCTAGTGCATCCCATGGATAGGGTATTGCTAGAAACATCTAATTCATATTGACAAACTAGGCTACGGAATTTTTATATTCAATATCAACTATATAGACAAGGTTTTGTAGCTTTTGGTAGTCATTCATTCTTCTAACCAAGTTCTCAATGATGGATCTCTGATCTTTAAGTTTACTCTTAAGAATCTCAAGCTTCACATTGGCTACTTCTAATTTTTTCTTAGTTTCTTTGTGGAGCTTGAGCTTTATAGGAGTTGACCAGTTACTTCTCTAACTTTGATATGGGCCTTCCTACTATTAGCATTGCTAAATTTACATATCAAAAGTTGGCTAACTCCATGTATTCAATCATCTCCTTAATTTGCAACTCCTTCAAATAGATTTGAGCTTAGTTGTAAGCATTGAGGCCATTAAAGATGAGCTATCATAGATCACCTCTTTCTTAGAGTTGCTAAAGGGATTCATTTATCTCTACTTTTGTCAGTTTGATCTCTTTCTCATTGATTTCCTTGAGCATCTTGATCTAGTTCCTATGATGATTTTTCACCCTTTTATACTTGAGGGTCTCATTCTTCTAGCTAGCAATCTCAATGATAGTCTTCTAGAAAAGGCCATGAACATCATCCATTGAGAGATTACTGTCTTTAGTAGCCAAGCTCCTCACATCCTAGTTTACTTTGGTAAGCTATTCCTACTACTAATAGATATAGGTGGATCAAGAACTTTGAAGGGGGGTTGAATAATTTTCCCAATTTAAATGTTGAAGCCATAAAAAACAAACATAAATTTTATATGGTTCCCCAACTTGGGTACACCCACACTCAAAGGGTAGAATCTATGCACGCCTTCAAACTTTGTTTCTTCAAAATGTGGCTTGAAGGGCACCACACCCTATACAAGCTTTGTGCTCTACTCTGGAGTGTGTCGTCGTCGTGAAACCACTCAACCTTGCAAGATCCCAACAAGCTCAAAAATATGGTTTACAACCTTTACAAAATTAAGCTCCAGACCAAAGTGTTTTAACACCATAACACAACTCAATCCCACAGGATCTTGACAAGCTCAATAAAGATGTCTTCTTGCAAGAAGCACATCAACCCTATAGGATTACAAGAAAGAAGGAAAAGAAACAAGGAAAGAGTATAACTAAATTTATAGATCCTTGTAGTTTAATCTTAATATATTTAATACATGGAAATTATGATATAATGAAGAGAAAAAATAAAATCACTTAGAATAGTTAATGAATAGTCTTTAGAAGAATAGTGCTTACACAATTCTTAAGATTTTCACTTTGTCTTATAGCCTTAGTTTTTCTAAAAAATCCTCAAAATTCATGCAATGGCTATCAAATAGCTAGTATAAACATATAATTTGAACTTTAGACATCTATCTGAGAGAGCCCTCAATGTAGGAGAAATGTCTACCTAGGAGTGTAGATGTCTATTGATAGACACCTTCTTATAGATGTCTACTGTGTAAGATAGATGTTTGTTGTTTCTACCAGACATCCACCTTCCAAAAGTACTTTGATATATGAAGCATTTTTATAACCCTTAGGCTTCTTGATAGTCTTTGAAACATCTTCATCTGGCTTATAGACTCCATTAACATCCATGCTTTCATCTAGTCCACTTAGTCTTCATTAACATCTCATTGTAAATCTTGTTTCTAAAGTCTTGTTTCTTAGTTTGAAGTTCTTTGTTGATTAATTTTCTAATGGCCCTACAAGAGCACACATACATTCTACATTCTCCAATTTCTTTAAGGTTTTTACATACCAAAAGGTCAATAATATATTCTACTAGTTGTTATTACTATTGCTTAACATTTCACAAGTGATGGTTTTTCTTACTCAAAGAAAGATTCTCTTTATGTATCTATTGAAGGTTATAGCTAGTAGAATTCATCATTGCTTTAAATAGCACACATTAAATACTATCATTTCTTTCATATTCTTGGCCTCCTAGATTTTCTGTTGAAGCTACTGGAAAGTTTCATTCGTAGTAAGTTCAGGTCTTAGAATGGACGGATTAGACAAGTAGACTCTAAGTTTTGCAACCTTCACTATGAACCATCAATTACTACTGGTGGCCTCCTCAAGTTGCACATGAGTAATGAGTAGCTTTCTCCTTTTCTTTAGTAGCTACAATTGGGTGGCTTAAATGTCTTTCAAAAGATCGAAGATCTCTAAAATTGGTTTCTTGGCTCTGACCAACCACTCTATCATTTCTTCATGTTGTGTTGCATTTATTCCTTTATTCTTAGCTCTTGCAGATATTTTGATGGTTGTCATGAAAATAATATTAGGAATAGCTACTATATGAGTGCTTCATGCCTCTCCAATTTAGTCTGCATCAACCTCCGATGTAGTCTCTTAGTCCTTATGTGGCATAACCAAGACTGTTACTCTTTCCCCTTTTTCTAGCATGACAAAAAAGGCTGCTACATTTCCATAGATTTTAGGGAATTCTTACATCAAAATGAAGATAGTGACTTCTCTAGCATTGGGGTTGGTGAAAATAGGAATATGATCTTACTACATGGAGAATATCAAGCTAATTCATTCGTTGGCAAGCTAATGGTCATGGTAATGTTGTTGAGATGGCTTATGACCAAATGGTATATTGAAGATTCACCACCATCATTGGAGGCCTATTACTATAGTTATTATTCTCTAAGATTCTTGAGGCATTTAGTAGCTTCTACCATCTAAGAAGTTATCTTTGATGCTACATGTGGTGGTGGAGATGACACTTCCTTCTCTTGAAGCTTAATAAAATCCTTGGCCTTTATCATCTTCTATCATAATGCAGTAGTAGCTCTACTAATGATAACATTGAAATAGGGGGCTATGTCTCCCCTTTTGCAAAGTTTTCTGATTAGATAGGGAAAGAGGTGTGTCTTCCTACTCTTTTTATTCTCCTTGAACTACTTCTTGACTTCCAAGAATATGAGTTAGGGAAGGTTGCCATGGAACTTTTTACTCAAAGCTACACATGCCCATGTAGAGAAGGTAGTTACCTTACTTGGTCTCACCATGGGATTGTAGTAATAATTTGTGATCTTGAAATAGGCTTGCTCTACTTTTTTAAGAGCACTGTACTCCTTACTATCCACCCCATAGCACCACCATGTCTATTATTTCTTTACTTTAGAATCCACTTTGATGCATATGTTTACCAAG
This sequence comes from Gnetum montanum, assembly GCA_015680685.1. Taxonomy (NCBI): domain Eukaryota; kingdom Viridiplantae; phylum Streptophyta; class Gnetopsida; order Gnetales; family Gnetaceae; genus Gnetum; species Gnetum montanum. The sequence continues at coordinate 94,455 of MNCI01017471.1, forward strand.
TCTACCCTAGTGTTAAGCAATCTAAGGACATCTAATATTACCTCAACTAAATAAGAGATGATGATGTCCTTGATTTTTATTGTGATATCTTCTTGATGGTTGTTCAAGAAAAGATAGGTTTCTCTCATGTACCATTCCCCAATGATGAAGAGAGTACATCATAGTGAAGACTCTTGCAACTAAGTCCTAACCTCCACCAGTGCTAACTCAAAGAAGGGCTTGAAGTTTAATTCTTTAAGGATTGAGCTCTAGACTTTCTTGCTTCAGCTCTTTTCTAAGTATGCCTTGGTGAGAGTGACCTCCAAGTTGGATCTAGATCTTGGAGTTTCATCCTCATTAGATTACCCTATCTCTGCAATGGAAATTTGGCAAAGAGATTCCACCTCAAGCTCTTCACATAAGGGCCCAGTAGCATGAGACATCTCAATGGCTTATTCTTGGGGTTGTTTTTATGGTTGTCTTCTTCCTTCTTGAGGTTATTTTCATTTAGGCTCCAATGGTTATCTTGCTTGTGATCCTCATTTTGGTGTCATCTATAATCACATAAATAAACCTAGATTAGGTATTTTGATTTAATCCTATTAAGTTTTGATACATTTCAATTGTTTATTTGGGTTAATTTTCATAGAAAATTTGAAACTTTATCATTAAGCCTTTTTTAGTGATTGTAAATGCATGACATATTTTATTTCCACTTCAAAGAAGGTTGGTTGTTGATATTAATTCTTTGGAACATTATTTAAATACCTAATCTGCAGGGTGTTAAACAATGTTTGACAAGGCCTAGCATTGATGCCTCCATGACATTAAACATATGATTACAAGCTTGAGAATTAAAAAATGAATGAAAATTGTTAAGCAATGAAGAAGTTATGGCTTTAGAAAGGTTTTGGACTCTAAAAATTGCAAAAAGTCTCTATTTCTTTGATGCAAAATGTAAAAAAAATGACCTAAGTATTGTGCATATATATAGTATTTTATAATATGTTGAAGGAGCTGTGTTGATGTATCTAACCACATCGACGAATATGCATCAATGCAATCATTCACAATAATTTTCTTAGTTAAAAAACTAAGGAAATTTTGAAGATTCTAGGAATGAAATAAGAGCCAAATGGAAGTCAAAAAGCTATAAAAATAAGGTAGCAACATCTTATAAGTTCTAGTTCACAAATTTGAGTGAATTGACTATCTTGAATGGGTAAATAGAACAAGTTTTTGAAAATACAATAAGCACAAAATTGGATGATGCAAGTTATCAAGATTTTCAGCAATGGAATTGAGGCTTACGGTCATGGGGTTTAATAGAAGGAACCAACAGCTATGCAAATGGATCCTCTAGAAAGTAAGCTGATGCCTAAAAATTCCCTTGCACAATCATATCATAAGGAGTCTATAGGCATCCTAGATATCAAATGGTGATTCATGTTAAATACCATTCATGAGTAGTGGAGCATCCAACACTCAACCATACAAGTCACTAGTGTTTACACATGTCCCAATCATAATTCATGGATGGAGAATGTTGATACGCTAGTAATTAAGTTAAGCTTGTGATCGTTGTCTTTCCACTTCAAAGACAGTGAGGTCTAAGTGTATGGTTTAGCTTGTAGTGAGGTATATGTTAAATGATGTTGTAGGGCCAATTATGCTCCTAAGTGTAGACATAGTAAAAGTAGAGTTAAATGCTAAATCTAACTAATAATGGAATCATAAGTCTATTCTAGCCTATAGTGATAAGTATCCATTCCTGATTCACCATACACGCCTTAGGCTCATGTAATTGTTACTGGGTTGCCAAGTGAGTTCACTACTGAGCAAATCAAGTGAAACCACTACTAGAAATACTAAATAATTACACTTGAGCATATAAAATCAACCATACTCATTTCGCTTTAATAACATGCAAGTAAAAATTAAATGCTTGAAAAGTAAAGTATTAAGCTAGTAAAATAGTAGAAATTATGCTAAGTAAAATAGTAAACTCAAGGAATGCTGCAATGATGGGAAATAGTCTCGATCGTTACTACCATCACAACTTGTTCTCAAGTACAACTTGCTTAAACAAAGACACCATTCAACTATGACACATCACACTACAAGCATTCACTCTTCTATCGCTAAGTCTAAGTCCAAGAAATCAAACAATAAGAGTTCTATTACGATAGGAATGAAACATTGTTGGATCATGTGCTCAAGTGTCATATTTATAAGGGTGCCCACATCTTGAGACATTGTATCAATGATGATGTATCATGTGTTATGATATCATATCAATGACATCGTTCATACGATATCGTTGTTGCAATGTCGCATTATGATGAAATTTGATTTTATCATACCCCCATGACTAATTGGAAACTAATCCTTGAGTTAAAAAAAATGAGGATAGAGCCCCTTGCAAAATTAGGAGTTAGATTTAACTAAACATGGCTAGATAATTATTTACATGACTCAGAATGCCACAATGGTATTTTTACAAAAGTTGACACAAGTGTATGACAAAAAAAAAACAAAAGGAGCTCGATATAGTTTATGTGTCCATCAATGGTGGCTCTTCCATTAACTACTTCTCTTTATCATCAAGCTTCTTGAATTGATACCTATTGAGTAATACTTGAAGTTTTTCCTCTTTCATCCTAGGATTATCTACCATCCATGCTTGGTGAGTAATGTGTAATGGAGCCAATACATCCCACGAGCATGATAGTTGCAGGAACATTTGATTGACTTTGATATACTACGCTATGAACCACTGCCATTCTTCTTCAAATGCCCTAGTTGTTTTCCTCAGTTCCTAATAATCAAACATTCTACAAGCCAGGTTATCTATAACATCTTTTTGGCCCTAGTAGCTAGCTGTGACATCTTCAACTTCAGAATTTTCCATATGCAGTTTCTACAAAGCATCTTTTCTATCAATAAATTTTTTCTAATATAGGACATATAGTACTACTACCTATTACTCTAATTCATTCCTTGGCCTTCCTATTGTTAACATGGCTAAGTCAGTGTAGCAAAGATTCACTAACCCCATGTATTCTGTAAGATCTTCAATCTGCAAGTCTTTATTTTTGGTTTTTGCTTAATTGACATGGACTAGGCTATCCAAGATTGGTTGCTAGTCTAGATTCTACGTTTTTAAAGGAATTGATCTTGGCTTTATCCATATGGATTTCTTTTTCATTAATTTTCTTATACATGCCCACCTGATCTTGGAAATGCTCTTTGAGTCATTCAAGCTTCTTAGCCTCATTCTACAATGCATTAATCTCAATCACAAATTTTCATCTGATTACATGAACTTGTTCCATTAATAGGCTCCTACTCTCATGGCCAACTGACTCAGATCTTCATTGGCTCAAACTAATTGTTCTTGAAGTTCCTGAATGCTTTCTTTGAGAATGTTCTTTTATCGCTCAAAGTTGAGCATTATCTATAACTAATTGTTTGCTCTCCTCCTGTAGAGTGGTGAGTGCCTTGGCATGTGCATATGTTTGTGCTTTTGTCACTAATGCATCTCATACCACTTTCTTATTCTCTTGTTTCATCTTTAGATTATGGTTGATGATGCAATTCACATGGTTTGTTCAAAATTGATTAGGTTGGTCATGCACCATGAACTTCATGGGATCTCTTCTTTCTACTCTCAAGGTCATAAACACTCTTGTAGTTTCTAAAATTTGTTCTCAACATGCTCTATCCTAGTCTTGGCCATGATTAAATTTCCTTTGGTGGTGATTAGATCAGACTTAACTATTGTGATATCACTAGAGATATCAAAGAGATTTTGCATAACTTGCCCCATTTGCAGTAGTCTGTCTAAGATGTCTTCATGTTTAGCCAAAGTCATTGACTTTCTTGCGAGCATTTAAGCATCTCATGCTCCAAAGATATTAGTTGGTGACACAACAAGAACATTGATGGACTCCTTGATATGATCAGTAACCACTTTAGAGGCTCCCGCTACATCTTGATGCTACATGACCACCACTATGGCTCCTTCTTTGATTTCCAATGTCACTTGGAATGATGTAGTGTTCCCTAAGATTTGTTGTGAGCAAGCATTTCCTCCTCCTAATTGTAATGATATTTGTCCACTAGCAGGGTCTATTAAGATGGTGGATCTGACTGCATCTTCTATGATCTTGTAGAGATTGGCTCCCACTCTTGTTCCCCAGCTGATTGTATCTACACTCTACTGCAAATACCTCATGCAAGATCAATAATTTTAAAGTGCTATTGGTGAAACTTGCCATTTTTGTTGTTTTTTTCGATTAGTTGGTAGCTAGTTACTAGGTCCTACTTACTACTATTTGCCAGTAGCTTGAATGGTGTTAGTAGAAGTTGAGCTTGTAGCTTCCTCAATACCTACCTATTTCTCCAACTAATCCTTCTTTGGAGGCATGGATCTTGACATCTCAGCATATGAGGCATTTTGAGTTTTCCTCAAAACATCATTTGTATAACCTAGTATGCTTGCTTGTTTGCATACCTTCTTGATAAGACAAGGGAATGGCAATGTTGGCTTCCCCACCTTCTTCTCTTGAAATTGCCTTTGGATTTTGAGGAAGTACATATGGGCAATATTGGCATTGAAGTTTTCCATCAATATGGTGCTTCCTCTAGCTGCATAAGTGGATATCTTGTTAAGGCTTTTAGTTGGGAATAGATGATAGGTTCCAATCTTGAAATATATCTTGTCCTCTATAGTCAACTCACTATATTCCTTATCCTCCTTGCCAAAGGCTTAGTGTAGCCACAATATCTTTACATCAGTATTAGACCGTGTGGATATCTATGTTACATTAGCCTCTTCATTTGGTAAATTGAGGGCTTTGGCTATTTCCTTCACTAAATATGACATGGAAACTCCTATTATATTTACCATGGCATCAGCTTGCTTGTTTTGCCAAAATTGAAGGGTTTCCCCTAAGTACCATTCTCCACTTGTTGATAAGGTAGGCCACACAAGAGATGATTGGAGTTGTGTTCTGATGACCTCTGGTGCAAACTCCACAAAGGGCCAAAATTGAATTTGACAATGACTGTAGACATTATTCACTTTAGGAGACATTCAAGTGATAGCATGAGGTGTTGTTCTTGTTCTAGTACTTGTGATGCTTTAGCCTCCACTTGGGTAGAGTGTTCAATAGCAAGCCTTTGTTGATAGATACTAAAAGATTTAGCTTCCTACTCCACGTGCTCTACTAGTGGAGTTTGTTATCCACTGCGACTTCTCTCTCAACCTCTTGGTCTTTTCCTTCTTGGTTGTGAGGGTCCTCCTTTTGGTATCATCTTCAGGGCCATGTACAATCAACAAGAATTTGAAATTATTAGAATGTTCATATCATTATTTAATAGTCTTTTACCTTGCTCATACCCTTAGTTAGATCAATGTTTTATTATATTATGACTACAGAGTTACAAATATTTCCAAAAAGAAACCTCTTAGATGTTCATCTTTAATTTTCATGACCTTCCACACTTATTATTTCTTTTGGCTCATAATACCTTAGAATTAGTTGGAATGGTTTATTAGAAGAATTTATTGAATTATTTGGCTTGAAATTACTAAATTCATGATAATATCCTTTGTGTTTTATCTTACTCACCTTTAAACTATATTCTAGAGTTAGGTAATTTTTTTGAAAATTTTGGCTCAAATTATCCTCAATGTCATCCCTCCATGACTAAGTTGAGCACTTTGTGATCAACAAGGTTCAGTAATTTCAAAAATCAAAGCTATAGGGGCAAAGTTATGGCTTGTGGAAGTTAGTGTGTCAAAGCTCAAAAGAAGAAGAGCAAAAACTTCTCTTATGGCAAATGGTAAGAATAAAAAAATTTTATCTAACTCCCCATGCTGATATATAGTATTTTTGTAGCAGTACATCATATCAATGATGTATGAAGGGCTCATACATCATATCAACAGCATCACCTCAAAAATTTCAATTTTTATGAGCATTTTCTGATGCAAAAAATAAGTCAAATTAAATGATAGGAAGACAGTGAACATTCCCAAAGGATTTTAGAATAGCTATGTTGCCCAAGTTGCAAAAATTAAGCATTGAAAGCTCATAAAGAAGGAATTTTAGGCTATGAAAGTTGATTAAGTGTATATAAGATGGATTAAGGGTTGTAGGTTCATGGATAGATTTTTGAAAGTAAGGGAAGTATTTATTAGATGTTTGGATGATCTTAGAAGGCACAAGATGATGTGGAATTACTTGCAAAGTATGAAATACAAGAGTTATACAAGTAGGTCCTCCCCAAACCAAGCTTCAACCCTTAGTGCCCTTGTATAACCATGCCTAAAAGTGTGCTTAGGTACTTAAAGGAGTTGAATGTAAGACATACATGTTTAGCAAAACACACATGGTAGTATCACCAGGTTAGGAAAATAATGCTATATTACATAAAACCACAAGTTATGATTAATTAAACTATGAGGTGAGATTGACTATAGAAGGGATTATTGGAATCAGAATGTTAGGTGTCTTACCATAGGTATAATGAATTCTTGTGTGGAATTTGTGATTAGAGTAATCATTAGCACTTCATTCCAAGACTCAAACTAAGTCTAGACCACTTTCCAATGACAGCACATTACTTCATCTCTTAAGTTCATAACCATAAGACTACCACTGTTGCAAAGAGTATTACCACTTGGCATATTGTCCAAGGGAGGAGTTTATTAATTGCACTTTTATTATTATTTTTAGATTCCTGAGAATCTACCTACCTTCAGGCATGGGTAACATGTCTTTCTAGTGGAACTCCTAGAAATTTATTTTGTAAATGAATTTTATTTTTCACTATGTTGACCTTACCAAAGAACTAGCTTTAGGCATGGGTAACATGTCTTTCCAGTGACATGGTAAGGCAACACTTATTGTACTCTTACTTCCATTTTTCGTTATATCTACAAGGATAGAANATAATGATCACAAGTTTATTCTTAGTTTTATTATGAGAAGAATATCCTTATGGCCATGGTAAGATCCTCATATTGTTAGAATGGGTGGATGAATGTTATGGTCACTGTATAGATAATTAGTCTCTTATGATCAATAATATAGAGAAATATTCACCTTATTGAAACTACATCTTGCCTTATTTGTTGTATTTTATTGAAAATTGACAAAACTATGTACAAGCAAAATCAAGATAAAAGACAAAAAATTAGAAAAGATATCAAGAATTGAAAAGATAAAAAGAATGAAAGATTATTAAAGAATTCAAAAATAACAAAGAATGTCAAATTATTAAGAAAGGAAAAGTATAAAAGAATGAGAAGATATCAAAGAATGTGAAAAATTATTAAGAAAAGAAAAAGGTGTAACAAAAATTATAAGCCATAAAATTTAGAAAACAAATAAGTTAAAAAGTGCTTATTAATTGCTAAGTTAGGATAAGGCATCTCTCCCATGACTAAACTCATGGACAAGTGTTTGAAAAATGGACCCTAGATCCCTTGGATCATACACTCCAGGTTTCTTACTTACCATCCTTAATGATTTAGTTTTTTGGTTATTTTCCCAAGTAATCTTAATAGTAATCAAATTTTGATCATTTTAGGATACATATTTTGTTAGACTAGATGGTCTTTACATCTCAAAAGTTCCAACTATACTCTCTTGTTGATTTCTAAATTCAAATTCCAAGTCCTTATTTCCTCTATCTACTTGTGTATGATTATGGTTTAATGTTTCCATTTGTGAGCTCTCAATTGGGGTTATTTTCTTAAAATAAAAGTTAATAAGTGGGTCAAACTATTTCATGCATGTTTTAGACACCTTTAGGTTCTCAGTTTTTCACCACTGGGTATCTTTTGGTTTAGTGGTCTATGCTTCTTTTTGTCCACACACTTGTTTCTCACATTTGTTGCGGGCTAATTTCAAGATTGTGTTGACATTCTAAAGTGTTGATCCACAACTGCACCCTTTGTTATCATCAGTAATGCATGGAATTCTTTGCATCTGTATGGCTCTTTGCATATCTTCCTTAGAGATTTCTATAGATAAATCTCTCATTCCTAACTTAGCATCTATTGTGCTAAGCCATGCTCTTCCCATTATGATGGGAAATTCCTTGTCATTATTCTTCATGTCAATCACTAGAAAGTCTACTGGATAGGACCATCCATTGATAGTGATCACCACATCTTCTATCTATCCCAAAGGTGACACATTGATCTACAAGCTCTAACCTTATATTGCACTTCTTTAAGGGCAATAGGTTCCATGCCTTGTATGTTTCTTAAGATATCAAATTTACCTTGGAACCTAAGTCTAGGAGAGCCTTGCATGGTGAATTTCCAACTACTCGTAAATAAATCAAAGGAATTCTTGGATCCATTCTTTTCTTGGGAAGTGTCCCTACCTTAATCCATTCAAATACTATCTCGGTAAGCATGATAGTTTTTAGTTTCTAAACTAATTTTTCGGGAACCAAGGTATTAGTAGAAGGATCCTTCATAGAAGAAACTTGTCTCAATGAAGTTCTAACTCTACTAGCCTTTTCTAGACTTTTCCTAAAGAAAGGATGTTTCTTAGATTTTCCCTTAGTATTGTTGGTATTATCCTTGATTTGTACATTCACTACCCTTGTAGCTTTTTTCTACTAAGGTTGTGATGGCAATTCTCCCAGCATTGCATGTGGTGATACAGGTGGTAAGGGGTTACATGGTTGATTAATAGAACCAATTGCTTGTGGATGCATGTACTAATTGAAGTCCATTCTTAGAGATGTTGGCCTGTGATATTCTAGTGGGTAATATTGAGGACTTTGAACTGCTACATTACCAAGAGAAATAAAGTGTTGGAAATAGTATTCATATGGCTCTGGTTGCCTATATGGATACTTTTGTCATGGTGGTGGCATCACCCATGATTGTGGTTGTTGCCACTACTAATGATACCACTCCTATGGCTATAAATAGGCTTCACTAGGGTACTAGGCTAGTTGGAAGGTCTACTAGTAGATACCTTGAGGATAAGGTAACTATTTGGGCATTTTCTTTGTAATGAATCTGGGGTTCAATGCATATGCCTCTATTTCTTGTAAATGTGCCATGATAAGGCAGCACCCCTTAGGGTGGTCATACTAGCACACAGAGCATCCTTCCTCCTCATCCAAGCTTGTATCCAAATAGTCTACCACTAAAGCTACCTTTTCTTTTTGTCCAAAATCTCTTTTCTTCTTTTTCTTCTTGCCTTTGTTGAAGGTCTGCTTGGTTCTTTCCTTCATAATTTCAAAGCTGTTACAAACTTTTCATCTACTAAATCCCACATCTTTTCTAATGTATTCACTATATTTATGATAGATTTCTAAATAGCTTCTGTCTTTTTTTGTACTACCTCATCCAAGGTTTCCTCCTCTTGTGGATCACATATTTGTACATCTCTCTTCCTAATTGATGGATCTTTATTATACTCTTCAATTGATTCTCTCTTCCTTAGTTCACCATCTTCCTTTGCCACTTGTTCAATAAATCTCTAAATATAATGGATGATCATCTTAGAAAATCTTCCTTCAACATAAACCCTAAGGGTTTCCTAGTTTTATTTCATAGCCCATCAATAATGTGCCTAAGTTGTTTCCTTTAAAAAAATCTGTGGCCTAGGCACCTATGTAAAAGTGAATAGTATCTACCCATTGCTGCATCAAGGGATTCATAGGTCCCTTGCTTCCATCCTTGAATTTGTTTCCTAAGGTTTGACACCCATAAATAGGTTTGATACTTGTCATTAAAAGTTCAAGCATGGTACTTCATCTCCTAATTGATTCAAGTTCCAATGACCTATACCAGCTTTTAGCCTCTTTGACATGTGTCCTAGTTAACAACTTGAGTTTCTACTAATTACATTCTATGTTCTATAGGTTTCAAGCATCATGGAATGATTAAAGGTGATGTTGTGGATCTACATTATAACCAGCCTCAAATTTGGGCATTTTGTTCATGTCTAGCCACTTGATATGGCTATCCCTCATGTGCCTGGTTGGGATATAAATAGCTTCCCAAATATTGATCATTCTTGGAGTTTCCAATAGGGGTTCTTTGCTTTCATAGGATTTGTTTTCTTCATTGTAGTGATGCTCCCTCTAATGCTCATATCTCTCTCTATTCTTATGTCTATCTTTATTTCTTCTTAGCTCATGCTCTTCATCTTCCTCATCTTAGTGCCTTGGATGATAGTCATTTTCATCATGAGTTTGACGTATTTTCTTATCATGGTCTCTGTACCTATATTTCCTTAGATTAGAATCCATCAACAATCATGAGTACTGATGAGTGGTGAGGTACCCCTACACTCCACCATACGAATACGAGCGTACACGCGCGATCCGGTCGAACTCCGTAGACTAAATGCCTTAACGCCACAAGAAACACTTGGGGTTAATCGTTCATTGTCTTCCCAGGCTTGCTTGTATGTGTCATGGTGTATGGTTAAGCAAGTCTGAGGTATGTGATTTTTTTGGTATTTTTCAGTTTATCTCCTAAGCTATGAGGGAAAGGGTTGAGA
>MNCI01017471.1:135521-160336 GCA_015680685.1 Gnetum montanum
TTTTAGGGTGACTTCCTTGAAAAAAATTTCTAACTCTAAAATCACACTAAGCAAAGAATTCAACATTTATTAAAGACAATGAGCAAGGTATGAAATCATTGAAATTTTTTCAATAACCTTACTAACAATTGATCTTTGTGTGACTATAGATGGCCCTTAAAAGAAGACAACAAGGAGGACCTTCTCAAGGTGCAACCGAATGACCAGGGGGAGGCAGAGGCCAAGGACTTCATGAGAACATACATAGTAGGAGGCACAATCACTCAGCATCCATCATGAAACTCTTGTTACTACATAATCTATCCAAGCAAAAGGTGGAGAGGTCAGGGCCCAAGCCTATGATGAGGAATGATGGCTATTTGTAGCATAACATGTCAAGGCCAATCAAGTGTTCCCGCAACTTCCATGTTCATGAAAAGTGCCAACTCCATCAAACATTGGAACATCAGCATGGAGGGCTCATAATCCTTGGATAGAAGAGGAGAAACATCAAGCACTTCTTCAACGGTATCAATCTCAGAAGCCTGATCATGTAGGAAAAAGGAGAGGCACCCATAGAGGATCCACCACTATCGGGAACCCCACGAGTTCCACAAGTTTTGTCTTTTGTGTCTATGTCCAAATTTTGTTTAATTCTCCACTGCGGCATAAATAAATTCCTAGTCAGTCAATAATCCCATACCTATCCACTGTGTAATCAATTGAACTTGTTCCTCACTTTCTTTGACTCGAGGACAAGTTGTTATTCAATCGTGGGCGTATGATGAGTCATGGTTTGTTAGGTCCTATTATCGAACCCCTGTTATCGGAACCTTGATACAAGATACCAAGTTTGATAGGTCCTGATATCGGACCCCTGATATCGTAGCCACAATTTCGTGGCCTACATGCAATATCACGTACGCGATATCGCTGTTCCCACGTGAGCCTATAAATAAAAGGCAGCACACTTGGTTTTGGATGAGTTCTTAGCCCCTTATCCAAACTCTTGTAGTTTTTCCTTCTTAGAGTTAGAATTATTTCTCAGTGCATGCCTGCAGTGTGATGATTGTAATTGTACGACATCCTTTATTCAAGTGTGACGTACTTGGACACGCACATGATCGAAAATAAAGATCGAGATTACTTCATCATTATAGCATTCACTTAGTTTAATTATTTAATTTTTATTATTATTTATTGCTTTCATAATTAACATCTCTTTACCCTAAACTCCTATTAAATGTGGAATGAGTACAGCTTGATCACGAGCATTTAAGTGTGACTACTTGGTAACCTAGTAGCGTACCTAGGATCTGCGCTTGGTAATCCTAGTAGTAGTCATGCACGAGGTCCAAGATGTGTACGGATGATTAAGGAACAGATGCTCATCGCACTTAGGCTAGCTTAGATTCTCTCTCACCCTCTCTCTCTTAGCTTAGTTAATCTTATTTCCCATCATACCCAAGAGTAGCATTAGTGTAGGAACACATCATACACCTCACTCTGGACTAAACCATACGTGACAAAGTTAATACTAGTCCAAGTGGGAAGATAGTGAACTACGACCTACGAGTAAGTGTCTGGATACCACAACTAGTCCGTTTGCAGAGTTCGACCAAATTGTGCATGAAACACTCGTATTCGTATGGTTGAGTGTAGGGGTACCTCGTCACTCATCAATTTTCAAGGAAAGGTCTTTGATTTCTAGCTTGGTATCAATGGTACTTAGCCAAGCCCTCCTCATAATAATTAGGAAGTCCCTCTTACAATTGTTCACATGGATTACTAGGAAGTCTACTGGATATGAGCACCTACTAACAGTAATCACAATATCCTCCACTAATCTCAATAAAATAGTAATGGATTGATCCACAAGCTCTAACATGATATTGCACTTCTTTAGTGAAGGAAAATTCCAAGTTTTAACCATCTCTTGAAAGGTTAAATCTACATCGGAAAGTCTAATAGAACCTTGCATGGATCATTCCTTGCAATTTGCAAATAGATTAGAGGGCTTTCAAGGTTAGTTCTCTTCTTGGGAAGGTGTCCTACTTTTATCCAATCTATAACTGCATAAGTTAACATGATTATTTGAACATTTTGGGGTCTTTAATTTGAAGGAGACTCAATAGGCATTCCTTGAGCAGTTCGAGAGGAGTCCATAGCCACAAATGCCTGTGATCATTTAAGTGGATTGTTAGGGTTCAAAATGACCTTTTAAAGACTTAACACTTAGAACCACTTGAGTTTTCATCCACTTATGAGTTTACTACTCTTATGGCATTGCATTGTTGGGGTTGTGGAGATATTTCACCTTGCATAAGTGGTACAAGTGGCAAGGGAGTGGAGTTATGAGGTGCATGGTATTGCCGAGGGTAATGAAGAGTGTATGTGAAAGGATATTTGGCACATGGAGTGACAGGTTGATGATATTCAAGAGGATAGTAATGATGGGAAGAAGTGTGGATCGTAAAGCCACTTGGTAACATAGGTTGTTGGACATAATAGTGATATGGATTTGGTTGATGATGGGCCGCGATATCGCATGCCCCTCGATATCGCGTACGTGATATCGCATCTTCCCCTGCAATGTCACGTACGTGATAACGCAGTCAGCCACAATGTCTATAAATAAGAGGTAGCTCTCCCTTGTTTGATATCATAGAGTAGAAGTAGTGAAGCTTTGGCAGTTTGATCCCTTCAGAGATAGATTATTTTCCCATGTCTGCCCGCAGTGTGGTGAATGTAATTATACGACATCCTTTATTCGAGTGTGACATACTTGGACACGCACATGACCGATAATAAAGATCCAGATTACTTCATCATTGCAGCATTCACTTTGTTATTTATTTATTTATGTAATTGATATATATTACTTTCCTAGTTAATATTCTCTCTCACCCTTATCTCCTAGAAATGCAGAATGAGTACGACTTGATTATGAGCTCTTAAGTGTGACTACTTGGTAACCCAATGGCGTACCTAGTGATGGGATGTGCCGTCGCGATATCGCGTACGTGATATCGCAGTGCACCGTCATATCTATAAATAAGAGGTGGCTCTCCCTTATTTCGAAATCCTAGGCTAGAAGTAGGGAAACTTTGGCAGATTGATCACTCCAGAGATAGAATATTTTCCATGTGCCCGCAGTAGGAGTCCCAAAGTGAATAGATCTTTATTCGAGCAACATTGTACCTGAACACAAGTTGTGTATGGCAATAAAGATGAGCTTTCTGGATAGACCTTGCAGTGCATGGAATAGGATTTTATTACTTGTTATTTATTACATGTTATTTACTATTTTCCTAGTAACGTGGAATGAGTACGACTTGATTACGAGCATCTCAGTGTGGCTACTTGGTAACCCAGTGGCATATCTCAGATCTATGCTTGGTAATCCCAATGGTAGTTGTGAGATGTGTACGGATAATCAAGGAATGGATGCTCATTGCACTTAGGCTAGATTAGATTCTCTCAACCCTTTCCTCCTAGTTAAGTGCCTCAGTACGACCACTTCGAGCACGTGCATTACACGTGGTGATCCCAGTAACAATTAGCATTTGGTAGCCATGGTTGCATCGGTTCAGGGTGTGTATGGTAAGTGGGAACATATGCTGACACTAGGTAATTTAGACTTAGTTGTTAGTTAGGATTAGTCATTAGTTTCTCAACCCTTCACCTTGTTAGCATAGAAGACATAAAACATAAAAATTATAAAAATCATATACCTCAGAGGTACTTAACCATACACCATGACAACTGCAAGTAAGTCTGGGAAGACAACGAATGATTAACCTGAAGTGTTCCATGGGGCATGTAGGCATTTAGTCTGCAGAGTTCGATCGGATCGAGTGTGCTACACTCGTATTCGTATGGTTTAGTGTAGGGGTACCTCACCACTCATCATTGGCACCATTGCTGGGGACTAAGTGTTTGTGCACCGAATAGAACATAGGATATTACTCACATCGTTGGAAGCTTAACGAACCTTCAGGTTAATTAAAAGAAAAATTTTTATAACGGTCAAATAGCACACCGAATCAAGATGTCTTCTTCTTCTAACAAAAGCAACTCACCGCCTAGGGATAATACAAGAAATAGTTGGCAATCAAAAACACATAACCGAAATTAGCCAAGTCCTAAACAATATCGAATAGTATATACTCATCCCGATGAATATATACCAAACTTTACTTTTATCCTTCATCAAGATGAGCAGCTACGATGGAGAGACTTGCAAGGTAACATAGTGTTACCTCCAGATCGATCAGTCCCTAACATGCTCCTCCGTGCTTTGACACAGATCGACATGACTTAACTCTATGCTAAATACATTGTGGAAGACTTTGACCTGAGGGATTATTATCCCATAGAAGCACAACGTATCAAGGACTTAAGGCAAGAGAGCCAACATACACTATTGAAGGACAAAGGTCCGCACGTCCTTAGTGAAATATTAGATGATGAACCCATTACAACGGGTTCTCCAACAAAAGATGTTCCCCCTCCTAACACTAGTGAGAAGGTATGGTATCAGAACTTACAATCAAAGATACACAACACTGGTTCTGATCCCCGTGAACACCAACTGTTCACAGAGGGAACAACAACTCATGCTAAGGACAGGCACATTGATCGTCATCATGATCGAAGCTGAAGCAGTTGAAGAGAAGGCAAGAAGCATCGTCATGGCGATGGTTCTCCTTCTTCTTCTCCTTCATCTCATCACTCACCCTCTCCTTCCACATCTAGTCGCAGCCACCATGAGCATAACGATGAGGATAGAGGTAGGAAAAATGAGAGACCTTGACGGGAAAGTCAAGAGAGAGGACAAGAGCATGACTGAAGGGAAAGTAGGGAACAACACAGACATCACAGGTGTCATGAAAGAGATGATCATGATAAGCCCCTATTTGCCACCTGAAGTATGCTAAACATAACGGAGGCTATGAGAATCCCAACAAGGCATTTAAAAGATAGTCGGATCGAACGCTTAGATATGAATAACATCCCACACTTTGAAGGGGGATACAACGCCGATCCACAACATCATTTACAGGCATTCCATGATGTCTGCACCTTGCAAAACATTGAGAACGAGTGGCAGAAACTTAAGTTGTTTTCCAAGACACTCATCAAGGAAGCAGAGAGTTGGTACTGGTCCTTAGAACCGGAAACCATTAGGAGGTGGAGTCCAATGTTAGAACGCTTCAACGGTAAGTATCAAACGTACTCCAAAGTGTCTAATTTGCGTAAGCAGATCCAAGGATGGAAGCAAGGTACTCATGAACCCTTGGATGCTACCATGGCCTGCTACTACACATTGTTACATCGTTGCCCGGGCCATTGTTACGCACAGCAGGATCAACTCTGCCACATCGTAGATGGGCTAAGATATGAGACAAGGAGAACCCTTGGGACTTATGCCTAAGGGAGACCATCAGAACTTAGATCCCATGAGGTTTATCACTTGTTGGAGCAAGTAGCAAAAGAAGAGGATGAGCTATGAAAATGAGAGAGTGTGGAGGAATACAACCGTGATCCTTCCCTCTAGAAGAGGGGAGTGAAATTTTGTGATGAAGAGGATGAGTCACCACTCAAAGAGATGGTGAATAGAAAGACATTGCCAATTCAAAATCTAACAATGGAAATATCGGCTAAGGTAGATGATGTGTGGAGCTCCTTAGACAGTAAAATTGAAACTATTCTAAAGATTGTAGAGGAGTCTAAGGAGGAACAAAGTAGTGACAAAGGTAAGACAAAGTGGAGAGATTCAAGCCCTACGCATAACAAGGGTAAGGGGAAAATCACTAACTCAGATGAAGTTGTGGATTCAAACACAGACGATGACAATGGATGTGAGATCTGCCATTATGACCATCCTAAGGGATGTTGTCCAATTATCTCACATCTATAGGAGTCTGGGGTGTATGCACTTAATCTAAGACTTAACCAACAACAAACACCCAGAAGGTTACCTTATCCATAAGGTAACCCAAGGCAGTTCCACCAACCGTTAACGTATTACCCAAGTGGAACTCCACCACAACCCATTGGACAACATTAGCAATGGCAATACCCACAGTCAAGGGGGATGCCACCACCAAAACAATAGTACCCTTACCGGCAACCTGATCCTTATGGCTATTATGTGCAGCAGCCGGTTTCTCCAGGTGACTCCATGGGTCACACAACTCCCCAAGGTCACTACCAAGTTTAGGAGTACTTTAGGAGGACTCCTTCTCCTACGGGAGACACTCCACACATGTACCATCCTCCTAATCCATTTGCTTCTCTTCCACCTTTAGTTCCCATAACACCTCCTGCGCCAACAATGCAAGGGGAACTCCCTACTCAACTGCAACAACGTCACACTGTGAGAGCTATAAATATTCAACCTGCTGCTGGTTCTGAAAACTATAAAAAGAAAAGACCCTTCTTCAGAGCTAGAAGCCCAGACAAACTCTCGCAACAACAAGTGGTTGAGTTCATAACCACTCCTCCACCATCTAACACTTCGAGACACCCTTCAGTCCAACAAAACTGTACGCATACGGTTATGTTAACCCATACCATAACTGACTGGGTCAAGGTAGGCCACCTTCCTAGGAAACTATCTGACCTTGGGAGCCCCTTAATCTATTTATGAATCATCGGGAATGAACCACATAAGGCTCTTCTTGACTCAAGTTCCGAAGTCAACTTAATTTCAAGAGAAATGTATCAAGCCTGGAACCTGCCCCAACTTAAGAAGAGCAACATTCAACTAGAGCTGGCAGACTAGTCCATCACCATTCCCTTGGGATTGGTGGAGGACATCATTACCACTGTGTATGGTTGGTCCTACCTAGTTGACTTGCTGGTGATTGAAGTTAACAACAATGAAGGGGGCTTCCCAATTATAATGGGAAGGCCATGGCTGAGTACAGTAGATGCGTACCTAGGGATCCGCGATCTTTCCTTACAAATATCTAAGATAAACATTTATGGAAAGATCGAGAAGAAGAAAGTTCTATGCATCACATACAGTGATTCATCGGGTGATGACATGGAGGAACGCACAACATCTCCTCCATGCAATAGGTGTGCCCTTGAAACTTTGAGACAGAGATGCCTGTATATAGCAACCACAGAAGTAGTAGACACCCCGTGGTTGACAGCTACTAGAAAGAGCAACCCAATATGCATGGAACAAACTGAGGAAACTCATGCTAACAATGAAGGCGTAGATACATTGGAGTATGAGCGTCGCCAACTTCCACCCCTTAATCTGAGAACATCAATGGGGAGAAGTTGGGCACTATTACGAAATTCAAACAGACGCTCATTATTTCGGATCTCTCCCTTACAATTTAGTCATGGGGGAGATGGCCACCTATGCTGATCATTGAAGGCCCTCAGTTCTTTTTAGTTTTNAGATCCACCTTGTAAGTTCATCACCTAATAAGTGTTCTTCACGATGGTATGAACTATTTTCTCATTGATTGCTAATGT
This sequence comes from Gnetum montanum, assembly GCA_015680685.1. Classification (NCBI taxonomy): domain Eukaryota; kingdom Viridiplantae; phylum Streptophyta; class Gnetopsida; order Gnetales; family Gnetaceae; genus Gnetum; species Gnetum montanum. The sequence continues at coordinate 143,001 of MNCI01017471.1, forward strand.
TTGGTTTTTATCTTTAAGTTATGATGTTGATACTAAGGTATGTTCTTCTGATATGGTAGGCAATGAGTCCACTTCATCCATCCATCCACCAACCTCTATGGTCTCTCTTGGCTTGGAAATGTACAGTCCCCTTTCCAATAATTTAACGAATCGATGATTGGGTATCTCTCAAACTAAGGAAGGACTCAAGGTTTGAAAAGGGTGTGACTTCAAGGGAACTTGATGCTTTTGTGTTGGCCATTCTCTTGGGTGCTTAGATTTTTTCTTCTTGAGTTTTCTTGTCGTTCCAATGTTACCCAATTATCGGAAGCTGAGCCAATAAAAATAAGAAATCTTTGCATGGTGTGGTTCTCAAGCATAAAAACACAAAACAAAAAATAAATAAAAATAAAAAATAAAAAAAAGGGAAAAAAGAAGAGAAAAAAGAAAAGTGAGAATTCAAAGCACACCCCTTAGACAAAATAATCTCTTGGGCTACAAGCACTAGTTATGGAACCAAAAATGTTCCCTCTAACTAAGGCCCTTCTCGCTTCCCATTCTCTCCTCATTCATTTCGTTGAAACAGTGGTGGCTCTTGCGGGAGACATTCTTGTTGTTCAAGTGGATGGTTTGACCGAATGCATTGATGCAAAGTCACTGGATGTGATTGGTTTGAGGCTGGAGTTGGAATGAGATTTGCCAAGTCACATTAATCATGAAATCCACAATGGGTTGTACACCACCTTATCCTTGGGATTCCATTCCATTCTCTTTTCTCCATCCTTCTCTCCATTGTTCACCTCATTGCCAGTTGTATCATTAATGTATATTTTGGTAGATACATTGTTTTCTATTTTGTAAACTTTTACGGTTAAGACTTTAACTCTTGTTATAAAGGACATTCCCAGAGCCTACAGACTCTTTGAATGTGGTTTGTCAGGGCATTAATGGCTTAAGCCTGCTTTAGGGAGGACCCACTGGCATTTCTCTTTGGTGCACTGATTAAATTCTTTCCTTTAACAATTTGCAATTAATTTCATTTTGTTCATTTCCATCTTGACATCCATTTCATTGATGTCCTAGTTGTCTCTTTTTCTCCATCTTCTTGTTCTTATTCTTTCTCCATTCTGACGCTACTGGAGGTTTGCGATTAGTCATGGGGGTACAGGGCCCAATTTTTTCGATTTTCTCCTAGCCCCAATTTTTTTGATTTTTTCCTAACCCCTACACCTTTGGTAGTCATCATTATTATATCCCCTGATCCGTATCAGCCATACCACAACCCAGCCAATGGACTTACACCGAAGCAAGGTATTACCACATTGAAATTCATCTACCCTTGCTAATTTAAGATTGTGTTGTGTGTGTAGATGGCGATCATATAACAATGGACCGGATCTGGAGGGAGCACTTGGGATGGAGTAGTGCTGAAGTAGTTTACAAGGAGCAAGATCAATGGTGCGCTCATGGATGGATAATGATAGGCATAATCTTGGCATTGGCAGCATCAAGACTTTTTCTCTCTTCTCTCTTCTCTCTCTCTGAGCTGCCAACTAAGGCCTGATGTCAATGTAATAAGGTGTTCACCCTTATTATCATGAACACCAGTTGTTATGTCTTGTAATGATGATTCGTTCACATGTCATCCCATTAGTTTCCATTGAGTCAATAATCCCATACCTTCCCGATATTATTGTAATGAACTCGAGGACAAGTTTTCATTTAGTCATGGGGGTATGATGGGACACAATATCGCGGCCGTCGTGATATCGCATCCCTCGCAATATCGCATACACGATATTGCATCCTCCCCCACGATATCGCAGTGCGCCATCATATCTATAAATAAGAGGCGGCTCTCCCTTATTTTGGAATCCTAAGCTAGAAGTAGGGAAACTCTAGCAGATTAATCACTCCAGAGATAGAATATTTTCCATGTGCCCGCAGTAGGAGTCCCAAAGTGAACGGATCTTTATTCGAGCAACATTGTACCTGAACACAAGTTGTGTACGACAATAAAGACAAGCTTTTCGGATAAACCTTGTAGTGCATGGAATAGGATTTTATTACTTGTTATTTATTACATGTTATTTACTATTTTCCTAGTAACATGGAATGAGTACGACTTGATTACGAGCATCTTAGTGTGGCTACTTGGTAACCCAGTGGCATATCTCAGATCTACGCTTGGTAATCCCAATGGTAGTCGTGAGATATGTACGGATAATCAAGGAATGGATGCTCATCGCACTTAGGCTAGATTAGATTCTCTCAACCCTTTCCTCCTAGTTAAGTGCCTCAATACGACCACTTCAAGCACGTGTGTTACGCGTGGTGATCCCAGTAACGATTAGCGTTTGGTTGCCACGGTTGCATTGGTTCAGGGTGTGTACGGTAAGTGGGAATGGATGCTGATGCTAGGTAATTTAGACTTATTTGTTAGTTAGAGTTAGTCATTAGTTTCTCAACACTTCACCTTGTTAGCATAGGAGACATAAAACATAAAAATTATAAAAATCATATACCTCGAACTTACTTAACCATACACCGTGATAACTACAAGTAAGTCTGGGAAGACAACGAATGATTAACCTGAAGTGTTCCATGGGGCGTGTAGGCATTTAGTCTACGGAGTTTGACCAAATCGTGCGTGCTATGCTCATATTCGTATGGTTGAGTGTAGGGGTACCTCGCCACTCATCACCTAGGATCTGCGCTTAGTAATCCTAGTGGTAGTCATGCACGAAGTCCAAGGTGTGTACGGTTGATCAAGGAACAGATGCTCATCGCACTTAGGCTAGATTAGATTTTCTTACCCTTTCCTCCTAGCTTAGCGTAGTTAGTATTATTTTCCATTGCCTTCAGGAGTAATGTAAGATTAGGATCACATCATACACCTCACTCTGGACTAAACCATATGACACCAATATAATACTTGTCCAGGTGGGAAGTCAGCAAACTGCGACCTAAGGATAACTGTCTAGGTGCCACAACTAGTTCATCTACAAAGTTCGACCGAATCGCACGTGAAAATGCTCGTATTCGTATGGTTGAGTGTAGGGGTACCTCACCACTCATCAGTTGACAATAAGGGTATTGCTACCTTGGTGGTGACATCCCTCACAGTTATGGGTTTTGCCACTAATGATAGTAATCCTAAGGTTGATGTGACATTCCACTTGGATAGTACTGCTATTGGTAGAATTGTTGCTAATAGTTACCTTAAGGATAAGGCAACCTCCTAAGTGGTTATCTCTTAACAAGCTTTGGATTTAAGGCATAGCTCTGAAATTCTTGTAAGTATGATAAAATTGGTTAACATCCCTTGGAATGATTGTATTGGAAAATGCCACATCTTTCTTTATTTATCTCAATTTACAAACTCAGCTACTAATGTAGCCTTACCTTTCTAATGATGATAGTTCTTTAGTATATTCTTCTTCCTTCTCTTATCCTTGTCCTTACTCCCCTACTCTATTTTTTCTTTCATGATTTTAAGTGTTGTTTGAAACTTCTCATCTAGAGAGTCCTACATCTCATCCACCTTGACTAATATTTCAATAACAAATTTTTGGATTGACAAGATTTTTGTTTGCACAACCTTCTTCATTGGTGCTTCTTCCTTTGGGTCATAGAGATATACCTCATTTTTACAAATAGAGGAGTATCTATTATCTTACTTTCCAATTTCTCTCTTCTTTAACTCTCCTTCTTTTTTTGCTACCTAATCAATGAGCCTTTGGATCTAATAAGCCCTCATTTCTAATAGTCTTCCTTGGGTATAGATCCCAAGAGTCTCTCTAGTTTTATTTTTGAGTCCATTTATGATATGGCAAAGCTAATCCCTCTGAGAGAAGCTATGGACTTGGCATCGATGTAGTAATGAATAGTACCTACCTAAGGCCATATTAAGGGATTTATGATTACCTTGTTTCCACCCTTGAATCTACTTCCTCAAATTGAACATCCTAGAGTATGTCTAATACTTGTCATTAAATAGCTCTAGCATTGTATTGCATCTACAAATAGATTCTAGTTCCAAGGTTTGATACCAACTTTTAGCTTCCTTTATGAGTATCCTAGGAAATAATTTAAGCTTTTGCTAGTCATTTTCTATATTTTGCAAGGCTTAGGCATCATGAAAGGCTTGCAAATGGTGCTACAGATTAGTATTCTAACCTCCTTCAAATTTGGGAATATTATTGACATTAAGTTGTTTGATCCAGCTATCCCTTTGATGCATGGTGGGAATGTAAACTGCCTCATAGATGTTGATCATGCTCCTTGTAGCAAGCAGTGGTTCATCATAGTCATCTTGTTTAATGTGGTCCCTGTCATGGCCATGTCTCTTATGATGTAATCTGTTACACTTTCTTTCTGGATGATATCCCTCTTCTTTTTGGTGTTGTCTATGTTCCCCTTTCCCATCTTTACAATGGGGCCTTCTCTTACCTTCACCTTGCCTTTGATCATTTCCTCTTTGGTCTCATTCACATTTCTTCTTATCAGAGCTAGACAATGAAGAAGATGGTGAACACGAAGAGGTAGAAGAGTTATGTTAGCTTGCTCCTCTTCTCTAATCCCTTGGTTTTTCTCTTGCTTAATGACTAGGAAACCTTGGCCTTAAGGTCCCCCTAGTTATGAGTCTAGCTCTTCCCTTGATTTGGTTGCTTGCTAAGGTTAAATGTAGCCACTGATGAGTCATGTTATCTTTAACAAAGGGAGGAGGACCTTGGCATTAAGGTCACCTTGAAGGATATTCAATGTCTTCCTCTTCTAATTATGATGTTAGTGTGATTAAAACCCTTTTTCCCTTGGAGGCTTTATGTTGCACTTCCATGAGTTTTTCTTTTCGAAGTTAGACCTCTATAGGTTGATAATCTTTAAAGAGGTAATCTATCGCTTGGTACTTCAGGGCTACTGCTTCAAGCCCTAGCTCTATCAGTGCTATCATGAACATTGATAGAATGACACGATTAAGTGGCAACATAATGTTGTCTTTCAAGTCTCTCCATTGCAATTGTTCATTCTGATGAAGGATGAATAGTAAGGATCAGAAAGATGGATGTATACAACCTTAAGTTGTTGGGGTACTTCATGTGCATTTTTCTTTATTTTGTCATGTTACTTTGTAGAATCATTAGTAGGTGGGGAATTAGCCTTGTGAGAAGAAGACATCTTTCAATTTTTTCTTGTAGTATGATGGGACATGATATCGTACGCGATATCACAGCCGTCACGATATCCCCCTGCGATATCGCATACGCGATATTGCAGTGCGTTGCCAAGTCTATAAATAAGAGGTGGCTCTCCCTTGTTTTCCATCTAAATCTAGACCCTTAGGGAAACTCTGGCAGTTTTACCTCTCCAAAGATAGAATATTTTCCATATGCCCACAGTAGGAGCTCCAAAGTGAACAGATCTTTATTCGAGCAAATATTGTACCTGAACACATGTTTGTGTATGGCAATAAAGATGAACTTCTTGGATAAACCTTGCAGTGCATGGAATAGGCTAAATAGGATTTTATTTAATGCTATTTATTGTTTATCATTTAATTGCTTTATTAGTCATTAAATCTCTCTCAACCCTTCTCTCCTAGTTAAGTGCCTCAGTACGATCGCTTCGAGCACATGCATTACGCTTGGTGATCCCAGCAACGATTAGCGTTTGGTAACCAAGGTTGCATTGGTTCAGGGTGTGAACAGTAAGTGGGAATGGATGCTGACACTAGGTTAATTCAAACTTAGTTAGTTAGTTAAAGTTAGTAATTAGTCTCTTCAACCCTTCACCTCTCAGCATAGGAGATAAAACAGAAAAGCTATAAAAAATCATATGCCTCAGACTTACTTAACCATACACTATGACAAATACAAGTAAGTTTGGGAAGACAACAAATAATTAACCTTAAGTGTTCCATGAGGCGTGTAGGCACTTAGTCTGCGGAGTTCGACCAGATTGCGCGTGTTACGCTCGTATTCGTATAGTTGAGTGTAGGGGTACCTCACCACTCATCATAGTGTGTCTTGAATAAAATATTATTATTTTTCTTAATGGTGATTCATTATGTTCAGACAATGATCTTTTATGATTTAATTTTCTAAAACACTTAGCGCACATAGAAGACATTCCCAGGAATGGCACCAATGATGAGTGACAAGTGTTCTCTACACCCATCCATATGAATCACAAGCACGTATGCGTAATCTAGTTGAATTTTGTTGAACCTTGAGTGGCTAGTATTCTAGATAATTAAGTGTGATGTGGTTGGTCTTTGTCTTTCTAATAATCACTTATGTTAACTTCATTGGTATGGTTAAGCATGACTAAGGCATAAGATATTTATATTTTTATTATTAAAATATTAAAACAATAAAGTTATTAGAAGATTAATTTCTAACCAGTTATAGCATTAAGAGTAATCTAAACTATTGTAAGTGTAGAGCATCCATTCCCACTTTTTGTATCTATCCTCAACTTATACTAAGGTTGTTGGGTTACCAAGTGTTTACTACTGGGCATACTAAGTATCCACTATTGGGATTACAAAGCATTAATATAACATGCTCAAAGTGGTTGTTCTCTTGCTATTACAAAATAAAATATTAATTTCCTAAGTACATGAAAGTAAAATGTATTTAAAGTAAAATGCTTGAAAAATAAACTAAGTGTTAATGGAAGTGCTATAGTGGAAGGAATTAATCTCGATTTTATTATTGTCATGTAGAAGTATCCAAGTACAATGTGTATTGAAATAAAACTTTGTTCAATCAACTCAATCTATGTTGTGAGCACTTAGAGAGAATTTTGGTTAATTTCTACAAATGCAAATTGCAAGAGCTTTGCTACAAAAATGATAAAAGGTGTCATAAATGCATATGGTACATGCATTTATATAGGCTTCGGGTGAATCAATGTCGACACATATGCACTAATGCATCAAATGATGCATCGACAAGTATGCATCAATGCAGCTAACTAAATATGACTTTATCAACTATGATACATAATCCAAATAACTCTTTTAAGATTATCAAAGCCAAAATTCAAAACTTTTCTAGTCCAATTTTTATTAACAAGAATAACAACACCTCCTTTATTAACTTCATGAGCACTAGAAAAAACAATGTAATTTTTTAAAATGCATTTACCAATAAAACTAATATCATGAGTTGAAATCTTAATTTCTTGTAGGAAAAGAAAATCTAGAGATAAATGATGGTTTGAAAGATACTCCCTAGCAATCTTTGCTTAGCACTTATTAGAAAGGCCCCAAATAATCCATGATACAACTAACATTGATATGTGGAGAGCAGGCCCCCATCCTTATTTTTCAAGCTTAACATTTGTCTTACAATCCATATCACTAATAAGTGAAAAAGCATTAAAAAACAGTTAGAATAGTAGGAGAAGTAGAAAGAGAATGAAATACCTTTGGGCTTTTAAATTGAAAACAGTAGGTGCATGCCTCTTCTTTTTATGTTGCCTTGAGTAACATCTATTTGCATTAGTATTTGCCTTCTAAAATTTTATTTTTTCTAAAGAAGAATTCTTTTTAAATATCAAGAGTTTACTAACACCTTTAGAATTAAAAGGATTAGTAAAAGGTTCAGAACATGCTGAAGAATATTTTATTTGTGTTTGTTGAAAACTACTTTGCTTTTTTTGAAAATTATTATTATTTTTTCTCATGAACCACTTTTTTATTAAGAATATGACTAATTCTAATAACATGGCCTTCATAGCAAGAATAGCTGCAACATCCTCACAAATTATAATATGTAATCTTTGGCAAAAATACTAATTACCGGCTTTGAGTTTTAATTCTATCTTCTTTTGTTGTAAATCAATCTTTACAAAATAAGGTGTATGTCGCACACCATCTAGTAATGTTTTTTTACTTTGTCTTCCAGCTTGTGCCAATGTTGTTAACAATTTTGTTTTTAGCACTTTGAAAAATAAGAGGAAGATTTTCTAATTCAATTCAGCAAGAAATTTTAGACTAATCGAAAGAATATGGATCAAAACCCACTTTCCATTCCCAACTAATAAAATATTATGGTGATCCATAAAAACTTTAAGATCCAATGATTTCTCAACCATTTCAAAATTATCATTCAAGGATAGCTAAAAAAGATTTGAAAAAATAGTGAGTATGCAAAATATTAATTCCATAGCATTCAAGGATAGGTTGAATCATTGGTGTAAAACTCTTATTTGGACGAACAAATTCAATAATTTGTAGAAATATGTATTGTGAAGGGATTCATATAAATCATCAAGTAAAACAAAATCAAAAGCTTCACAATTCTTCCTAGTCTCTATGGTCTAAGAGAAATTAGTATTTTCCATTTTCGGATCATTCCTTGCAAAAAATAAAAATAAAAAATTTATTGCAAAAGCTCCACCAAAAACCCTTAAGATCGATAAACCACTCATAAAATTGCTTCCAATTGTAATTGCTAGAACCTTGTCGTAGTAATAATCATATCTCTCTACTTAAGAATAGATACTTTTGAGTACTAAGTAACAAACCTCCTCCAACAAAATGTAAATAAAAATATTTTTAACCCAATTTTAGCCAAAGACTTTTTATTGTATTGTTTTCCGAAACAACTTTTTGTTAAAAAAAACATATCTTGTATTATATTATTTCCATGAATGGAGCCATTGGAGGACTGCGTAAACATTGCCAAATACATATGAGAAATTGATTTTCACTGGTCAAAACCTCGGGGAATACAAGCGTCGAGCGCAGTACTTGATTGAACAGTGACAAGATTTACCACATTTGAGCCCCGGCAGAAGGTGCTTTCAATTAACAAAACCTTTCGCCGCGGTAGCAGAGGATTTTTGCTAGACAGCAGCGGAAGAGAGTTAACGCAGAACGCTTGCAATATCAAGGATGGGCCTGGATACAGAGGAAATCTCAAATTTCGGACCAAAAGGCATTGCCATTTCTGCTATTTCCAAATATTTTTCCATCTCTTCGGTAATCCATCAAAATTATATTACTTAAATACGCACATCTTCGACTTTGAACGTGAACTTTATCAATATATAGCTACTCGAGGACACTAGGTGATGTTTTTATGCTGGTCTGTTCGATGTGTTAAGACAACAAAACGGAAAGTTTTTGCAAAATGGCACACCGTAGCTCTTTCATGCCATAAATCTAAGAACATTAACTGAATGTACTCCCATTGAGCTATCATGCACTTCTTAAAGCTTGATTCTAAAATTTTGTGAACTTTCTGGCTTTGCTTCGATTGATTTCTCATAACACTATGCACCGTGAATACAAATACAATGTAATTTCTGCTAGGAAAGTTGAATGACCCTATTTAATCTAATTTTTAAATATATATATATTTTCCATAAATTAGTAACTGTATCTGGATATGTTTCTTTTGAAAATGACAAATTGACTTATTGGTGACAGAGGACAATGGATTTTTAAGTGATCACAAGATTTTTAAACTAACTTTTAAAAGACAATCTCAGCTATTAATATTAATAATTTACATGTTATTATAGAAAAAAATGAAATATGCTTCATCATCCTTTTCAACGTTTTCCATGTCATATTCCATGTTTTCCCTTTATCATAGATATGCATTGTGTTTGATATTAAAACTTTAAAGAATTTTGAGAGAAGCATTGATAAGCTGAGTTGGAGTCTTGGAAATTCAGTAACAACCTTTCTTTGGATGTTAAAACAAACTCATGGGGCTGTAAACTAGACATACCCCATCAATGCTTTGCGGGTGCTTTTTCATGATTATTTGGGAACTCATTCCTACTCAATAGCTGTAATACAATGATTAGAAGCATAAGTCCCTATGTACAGAAGTGTGATTGATGTTTACAATAGGCGTAAGCTGCTAGGAATCTACCTTTAGACATGTCAATAACCCATGAGAAAAAAAATTCATTATTTTTGTTTTAATTGTTGAGTTTAAGAAACAGGCAAGTATATTATAAAATTTACCATTTGTGTTTGCATGTCATTCCATTCCCAAAAGCACTCCACCGTCTGAAACCTTGTGTAGTTTTGCTTATGCATTTAATTTAAACTGTAAAGAAGTTTCTGCAATGATGTCATTTCTCTGTAACATATCTATATCTATCCTTTATGTCATTGCATTTGAAATACCTTTTTTGTTTTCTTGATCCAAATTACAAAATTTACTGCAGATTTTGACATATTTGCTATGATTCATGCAGGATCACTTTTCAAAAGTGTACCAAGTTTACCCAGATGAAGAACAAAGAACTTTTAGTGTCTCTTCTGAGAATCGGGAGGAGGTAAGGAATATTCTACTTTATCGGATGGATGGCTATGTAGATGTACTCTTTGGTCTATTTCAGTGTTTTTTTTTTTAATTTTCCAGGTTTTGAGATGGTTAACATTTGCTGATGATTTTCATGCTGATCCATGCCCTGTTCTAAACAAATTCAAAGATTTTGATGAAAATTTAATTCAAAGATCAGTTCTTGGTGGCAGTGGACTTTGTCCATCTATAGTTGATATAGTAGTCTTTGCTTGTCTCCATGACTCCATAGTATGCTTTTTTAAAAAATTAAAATTTAATTTTGATACTATTCTACTGCTTTCATTTGAAATAGTGTCATGCCTTAAAGGTAAATGACACTGAACATTGTTAAGATAGTTGAATCCATAAATGTTCAGTTTTTTGGATTGATACCAAACTTCTCTCTTATTTGAATAATGAAATTTGTTTTGGGTATGCTTACAGCTACAGCTTCCTCAATCCTAGTGGAAGGCATTTCCAAATATTTTGCGATGGTTTGATTATATTCAGGTAGTAGAATGTGAACACTTATATGCAATTTATATGTACGGGTAGAATATTTGCTTAATCATGTTTTTCACTGGATTGCTCATGGAAAATTCCACCTAAATATTACTTGCAGGAAAACTTTACTAGAATTCTTTATTTTAAAGAAAAATTCTATACAGGGATCAATGATCTCTCTTATTTATTTCAGCAAAAGATGAGAGGGGGAACTTAAACTACTGTTTATTTCAGAACACGCTCAAGCTATTGCTGTTATTTTTTCTGTGGTAACCCTAGGTAAAACCCTACGGCAAAAATATGAAAAGAATTTAACTGTGAAGAAAAGGAAATCTGATAAATGAAGATGCGAAGGACATGAGGAATGATTGTGTTAAATGAACATAAAAAAGGATAGGTCCAAAGTAACACAAGACAAGCATGAGTGTTAGGTTATATTTCATGTACCCTGGAAAAGCATGGGCAAATATTGTTGTAAAACATAAATATGAAACAAAATGTATTTCATACGACAGAATGTTTTGTGATAAGTTGTTCTATCATTATAGATAAATTGTAATAGAGTCTTCTTGTTAAATTGACATAAATTAGAGTTGGTTAATCCCTTGGCAGTAGTAACACAATCATGATATCAAGGCAAGGCTCAAATTCATAGAAGATGATTCTAAGTTATTAGAAGAATTGTGATGGTTGACAATAACTTTAAAGAGGAAATATAAATAGAGCAAAATAATATAGGACCATTCAAAAGAAGACTAAGAAAAAAAGCTTTTGAAGGATATTTGTGTTGGATGGAGTTATTTCCTTTTCTTTACATGCATTACATGAATACATTTACCTTAAACCTGTATTGCAAATATTTGCAATTCATGTAGAATGCATGCTTGCATACAACATTTTTAAATAAGATTGTGTGTTTCTCAATTCATGCAAACCTGTTATACAAATATGTTATATTTCAATGCCAAAGTGTCTCATAATGGTTAGAATCAAATATTCCAAAGGAGAAATAACATGTATAACACCCTTACTTTTTTAAGTTGTCTACATTCTACAGATGCTTCATGTGATTGCTGGGCAGGTGGATTCTAAAATACAATTCTTAGCTGCCAGTGTTTTGCATATTGCATTAATCAAAATCTTGGACATTTAGTCTAATTGTCGATTTTTCTGGCAAGAAATAAGTTATTCAAAATGATTGGTAATAATAATCTTGTGCATAACAAATTAAAACCAATTTTGGTTGGTACTCGAGTATGAAAGATCTGAACTTCAAGAATAGTTCATTGATTGAACTCTTTTACTGATTCAACCTCCATTAGCTGTAGCTAATCTTCTTGCGCTGTATCTTCCATGCACAGTTCTTCCAAGTCAACATTGTGATGCACAACGACTATTTTGATTATCCATGCAAAATAAAATGCTACCTCTTACAGCTACCTTGAGTCTTTGCATCAATCACTTTTCTCAACTGCTGGAATGCTAGCTTTTTACTATCGTCAACATTGGCCTTGTGTAAGTAGATTCTTCTAGCTTTCAATCTGTAGCTTCTTGTAGGTGCAATCGATATACAAGCTTCTTTCAATCTCCTTTACAGCCTTTGGTTATTAGCTTTTGATGATGGCCAACTCACATTGTGAGACATACTGATCTCTGAAATTTTCAATTATTCAGTATCAAACCTCGTCTTCATACTGTTTCTTGTTAGAAACCTCCAAGTCTTGAATAGTTCTTGTTCGTATATATCTCAAATCTTAACATCATAAACCACTATAGGGGACTTTACTTGCGAGGTTTCTACGGGTATCCATTGGCCATATGTTTATATCTAAGAATGTTTACAAAATATTTTTTGAATGGATTTCAGTTTGTGTTAGGACATAGTTTGTAACTCTTCCCCTGGCTTATGAAATATTTTCTACATAAATGGACACATTTTATTATGTCTTCTTTAATCTTTAAGCGCCTTCTCCTCTCACTCTATGCAAAAGATTTTACGAGGGAGGCTTGCCTTTTTTGTGTTGTTAGTGAGATTTCAAGGTCCTGCAATTTTTGCACACTGCATCAGTCATGTTTCTTGACTATCGATATTTTAGCTTTTTACCATCTATAGCATTGACCATGTAAAATTAGCTTCTTGTAGCTTTCAATCTACAAATTCTTGTAGCTACCATTGATACATAGGCTTCTGTCAACCTCCTTTATAGACTTTGGTTGTTATTTTTGGGTGATGGCCAACTTACACAGTCACACATACTCATCATTGGACTCTCCAGTTCTTCAGTACCAAATGTTTTCTTCATATTGCTTCTTGATATGAACCTCCAAATCTCCTCTGATAGTTTGTATATCACATATCCTAATATGATCAATTGCTATGTGGGATTTTACTTGAGAGGTTGCATTTTAGGTGTGAATGCCATGTCTTTATATTTGAGAATGTTAGAGTGGGTTTGAGTGTGTGTTAGAACATATTCTGTAACTTTAGCTTTGGTCCTTTTTGTAACACCCATCTATAGGAAGCAAGAGTTAACACCCAAAGCCCCCAATAAGCTGGCTGAAAATGCAAGGGTAAACCTTTTTTTCCCCAAACAATTGATCAGTTATCATAAACTCAATTTGTATGTAGACCAATATAGACAACTACCATTTAAAATAAAGCATAACAAAGAAAATTATATGATGGAAGGAACGACCCAAGGATCTAGCAAGAAGAGAATGCCAATATGATGATTGACATCTCTTAATACACTATGCATCCAAGGTGTAATACAAAAGTAAAAACATGTAAAACTTAAAATCATATCCGTAGCCATCTAGCTTAGAAAAAGCTAATTAATTCAATCATTTCACTTAATAGTCTTATATTACGCATAGTCAAAATGTAATCGGTCGTAAAGAAGTCAAACTCAAGAGAAACATATTAGTCATGTACCTGGAAAACTGCAAATTGAAATACAGAATAATACAATAATCTTTACATTTATTCACAATAGCATTGCCAATGATACAATATCTAGGGTTCAGTAAGAAAGAAAAATCAGAAACTAGATAATACACATTAATAAACTAGTTCACATAGATAGCTAGACAAGCAGCACAAGAATCATATGAATCAGTAGTTTACAAATCCAATTATCAAAACTCTTAACAGAAAAATAAAGAACAACTACATTTAGTGCCAATCAACAAACTATAAGCATAATCAGATTTTGGTTTCACTATTAGTGATTAAAAAGGACAACCATGAAAACCAAACTGTGACAACAAGAATCTATGCAAGATTCCTTTGATACAATGTACAAGTTTGATTTTCTCTTTCTTTATCAATCAGATTCTGATTTTTCTTAAACCATAATAATATATCAAATGCTATTCATCAACAGACTTGTCTAACCCAACAATTAGTTACAAGAAATGTCTAAATCAATAATATCAATTTATTTAAATGTACAATAAATCTATTTTATTTTCTTCCAGCAACCTTGAGAATAAAAAGCATTTCCATAACTTTTTAAAACTGAAATAATAAATTGCACATCACTAACATTTAATCAAACTATCTAATTTACCAATAGTAGTAGGGAATAGAGAAATCACCTACATTTAATAACAGCCATAATTTAACATCATTAACATTTAATAATCATAAATTAACATATTAGATTTCCCCCACTCCTTCGAACTCATAGAAAGATAACAAAATCATACTTGAGAAGGTATCCAAATAAGAATCAAAATTCAAATCCAAGAATTAAGCATTCAAGAGCATCATCAAGGCAAATTTTCAGCCCAAAACCAAAATTTCAACAATTCTATAAATTTCAGAAAATCATAAAATAGACATGGGCCTAGGGATCCTCTCACTTTTTGCCGATAGTACCAATCCTCATATAAGAGATCTTTGGCCCTTGCTGGCAAATTGTTGTGCCAATATGCCCTAAACCGTTATGGGTGTTTTTGAATCGTTACAGAAACAACTCTCATCTAAATCATTTATGGCTAAGAGTGCATAGGATGGGTGGAGAGATCCATCAACAAAATTAAGGATTCAACAATCCAAAATCTCAAAAACAAAGGTTGTCAAAGTTGATTTTAACATAAAATGATATTCAAGGCATAGAAAGGAGAAGAGCTGAGATATTGAGATTATCAGCCAATGCTGTCCACATAGTAAGTGAAGGATTAATGTTACTGTTTTGCTTAGATTTTTTTGCTTGCCAGGAACAATTAATTACAATATTGGAGTGCTACGCAGCTCAATTTTTTTTTAATTTGTTGACTTTTGTGGCAGCCACGATCTTCCATTGTTGCTAATTTTTTTTTCAGCCACAACCTACCCATGTTGGTGTTCATTTGTTGTTTTAGCGACAATCTTCTTTTGTTGTTGTTGTTCTCTTTCATCCATTTTTCTGGTCATCTTTTTGTTGTTCATTTGTTGTTTTAGCTACATTGTCCTTTTGTTGCTGTTCATTTCCAGCCACCTTCCTTGTGATTGGGTTCTCCTTCTTTCTCCAATATGCACATGTAGAATTTTTTTTCTCCTTTTTCTTTCCCCTTTCTCCTCTCTTTATAATTGATAGCTAAATTCAAATCGGTCTGCATCTCCTTTTTTTTAAATTTTTTAAAAGAAACAATGCCTTTTTTTGCACCACCTAGTCACGAGGTCAGTTCTATGCATGATCACCCTTAAAAATTAATAAAAATATATTCTAATAGGTTGCAGGTTCAGTTCTCTTAGTTGCAACTTTCAATATTTTAGAATTCTGATTCCACCAAGTCTCAAGGTCGATTCCTTTTGATCTTACATAGCAGAAAATTGATTAGCATAAAATATTCAAACATAATATCTACCTTTGTTCCTTCTTTCTTTAGCAACATGTCACTTAAAAATTTATCAACAATAAATATGTAGGTGTGCTTCATTTTCAAGAACATTGTTTTTAGAAATCAAGTCATAAGGTGCAATGGAAGAGATTTCAAAATGAGAATATAAAAGAGTGCAAGTTCAAAACATAAAACCAAGTGAAACACCTGCTCTTCCAAGCCATCAACAATGCAACAGTTTTCATTTTGTATTTATAACTTATTATTGCATTGTCTTATGATGCCTTGAAAATTCATCGCATGACCTTTCTACAGCCATGGAGGGGGTACTTATATTATATTAACTAATAAAACTCTAAAGAACAATGCATCAACAACATACACAACATTCCAATTGTTCATTATTTTAAATAATACTACTATGATATACGTAATATCCTTGATTCATAGGTCAGGTTCCTTCCACTTGATTCATTGGTCAAGTTTCTCAGCAACATGTGCATATGTATGTATATTTAAAAGAATCATTCATACTAAGTGAAACATGTCTTTTCTTTCAGCCCTTAAAGCATAACATAAAGAATCTTTGTTTCTTTTTTTAAATCTGATTGCTGAAAAATTAGAATTCGTATGGTAGCTTTTAAAGGTAAGACATCCAAAATTTATATGAATACATATCAAAGCAAGTATATGACATATCCACACTAATACACACACAATTTACACACAAAGATTCAAATCAGTTTATGAAATCATTTCAATGCACATAGGTCATGAAACACATAAAAAATAAAAGCATAGTAATAACTTGATAAATAATATAACATTTTATCTTTATTTCTACTAAGCTTTCATTTTGTTCATTCCATTAATATATGCTAAATCAATCGGTAGTACGTACTCAGTATTATGCATATAGTAATACACACAACACACATTAGCACAACTTAGACCAATCATAGGAAAGAATAACTGGTTATTCAACCAATCATTAATACAAACATATTAGAAACACTCTAAATCTATCACAGTCATAAATTATAGATAGTTCTATAAATCAATGCTATCCACACACATCATCATAACAAAGTAGATTCATACACATTGCTACAAACTTCAAGATGAAATCACAAACTTTACACCTGTAAACCAGCTGCCTTGATTCTCTTTTCTGTTCGTTTTATCTATTGGGCATTTAGTCAACTTGGTGCCTAACATTGAACTCTCTGATGTTAGTGAAATATTAATTTCTTTCCTCGATTGTAGTGACAACATATATGGGAGTTATTTATTCATGGTTGAATCTCTTTGACTTGCTACTTGCCATGTCAATGCAATTTGCCTATTTACAATTGCTCTTGCGGCCTGATTCCAATAACTCAACTACTTATTAGAAAACAACACTCCATTTATATTTTTGAAGTGTTTGCATCCTAGCTTTACAGCAGAGGAAGTAAAGATATGTTGTGGCAGCTAACAAATAAATATAAATAAAAATTTGCATTTGCAATAGTAAAGCTTTTAAAAAATTGATATCCAAATGATTTTCTATGGGAAAAATTAAAAATCCTTTAAAAACTTCAGGGTGTGTTTGCTTTCCCGATTCTTCTGGTGCTGGATCAGCAGAGTCCACCCATTATATTTAAAAATTATTTGGTTTCACTTAATTCCAGGGAGGTTTACCCATATTAATCTTCAGATTCATGTTGG
>MNCI01017471.1:160542-172557 GCA_015680685.1 Gnetum montanum
GGTTGAGTGTTGGAGGTGGTGACATTTTGGCAAGTGGGGAGGTTGGCCTTTTGCGGGGGGGTGTGGGGCACGGGCGTGGGGGTGGTGGTGTCTTGGGGAGAGGTGGGACAAAGGATGATGATGGGCTCCTATTCGGGCATGGTTAGGGAAAGCCTTTGGGGGGAAGTGGCGATGGTGGCGTTTTGGAGGTTTTTGGGACTGCCTTGTCTAATGTGGTTGGTTGGCATCTAGGCGATGGGGGAATTGAGGCCTGTTCACGGAAGGAGGGAGTTATGCATTTACAAGTTTGACACCCTCCAAGTGAGGGATTGCGAACCTTAGAACTTAGCCTCATTAGCAAGTTCATGTCTGAGGGCGTACAACCTTGGATGAACCTTATCTAGAGGTGGGCTACTACAAGCTGGGGGATGCAACTTGTGCAAGTTTGCAGTTTGGCTAACGATAGGCTTTTGTTTGTATTCTAGTTGCTTGCAGACTGTGATAAGGTGTTATTTGGAGGGCATTGGTTTTATGGGGCATGGGGGTTGGCCCTTGCACCTTGGCACCTGGGGGCCCACTAGGATGTGGATCTTTTTGCCCGGGCACCAGTTTGGATTTAGGTCTTTGATCTTCCTTTGGAGCTTTGGACACTTGGTTTCTTGAAAACACGGGTGGGGTTTTTTGATGAATTCATCAAGTTTGACAAGTTCACTGAATCTATGGATTGTATGGGTTATGCTTGATTTTGTGTTTGGCGGTCTTTGGAGTCCAAGGATAAGGTGCATGAAGTGGTTCTCAATCTATTGTTGGGGGAAGAAACCCTTTGCGTTGAATATGACAATCTTTCGATGGACAAGCCAGTTGAGCGCAGGGAGGCTTTGGGAACCCGATGCATGGTGTGTGGCAAGACTAATCATTCGGCATTGGCTTGCAGGGTTTGGATGAAGGCCCCGCCTTGCCAGAGTAAGGAGGAGTGGATAGTGGTAGGGTAGGTTGGCCAACTTGTGCAGCAGGGGTGTCTTCTTTGGGTCTAGTGGTGCTTGACACTAGGCCCCAGAGTAGCGGATTTGTGCTTGTGTCAGAAGTTGGTGTTGGGGGCCAATGCTCGTGCTAGTGTCGAAGGCTCCAGGGGATCTTGCATTGGATTTAGGGTTATGTGGGGAGATGCTTGTACCTCCATTGGTAGGTTTGGAGGTGGATGCCATTGCATCCCCAAAAGGGGGACATGGGGGACCTTCCATTGCTTATAGATTAGGTTGGGGTTGTGTGGGGTGACCTTTCTCCAAAATGGCAGATATTTTGGGGCCGCAGATGGGGCTGTAGGGAGGCTTTCTTGTTTTCGCAAAGGCTGGGAGAGTAGGGTGGCCGCTCTCACTAGTTGCTCAAAGTAAAAAAATGCAAGTGGAGATTGATTTAGGGTTCTAGCCTTCCTAAGGGAGGTGTATAAGAATCGATCGGTTGGTAAGCCATAAAAATCCTTTTTTGGAATTGCAGGGGGTAGGTTACCCCTTATAAAAGAAATATGCTCCAAGATATTGTGAGAAGGGAGGAATGTGATATTGTGTGCTTACAAGAAACAAAGTTGTAGGCTATGGAGTCCCACCGTTTGCAGTGGGTTGGGTGGCAAACACAGTTGGTACCCAGTCATGGTAAAGTAGGGGGTTTGGTAGTTTTGGCAAAGTTGTCGTTCAAGCCAGTTGACTCCTTGATGTGGAGCATTATTGTGCGACTTCCTGAGAAGGAAGTTTGGCTTACAAACTTCTATGGTGCCCATATTTGGGAGGAACAACTAGATGAGTTGCAGCAGGTTGCCATGCTCGTTGATCAGAGGCAGTGGATCATGATTGGGGATTTCAATCAACGCTTGTATGCATGGGAGAAAATGGGTAACAACATGACTGATCCATCGGGCAATTAGCGCTTCTTGGATTTCTTACAGGCGCATGATTTGGTGGACATGGAGATTACTAACTACAAGTTTACCTGGAGCAACCATCATAGGGAAAAAGATCTGGTTTTGTCCAGGATTGATTGTGTCTGGATCAGTACTCACATCTTGATGAATTCTAATGTACAAGTGGTGGGGAAGGAGAGGATGGCATCTGACCATCGGTCGCTTTGTTGTCAGGTGGGGAATCACATTTCATTAAGGTTTTCCCCCTTCCAGTTTGAGAGATCTTGGCTGTTAAAGTCGTGGCTCAGGCCATTGGAGGTGCATATTTGGGCGGGTTATCAGTTGCAGGTGGACCCTAGGGATTTCTTGAAGGCTAGGCTGTGTTGACTTAAACATGCCATTTGTTCCACCAAAGCAATGGAGAAGTTTTCTTTTTAGGTTGGGCATGTGGAACTTCTATCATGTTTGTTGTCACTACAGGCTCGACATGAGAGGGGAGAAGAGGTGGATGTGAAGGAGCAGTTACTGTTAACTTATAGGAGCTTGATGTCAAAAAAGAGACTTATTGGAAGCAGTGTGCTAGAGCTACTTGGCTAAAATAAGGGGATAGAAACATGAAGTTCTTCTTTGCTGCTGCTAAGGCTAATTGCTTGGCTAAGGAGTTTAGATTGGAGCTAGACGAGGTCTCTTTGATTGACCCATAGGACGTTGCCCACGTGATGGAGCGGTACTAGGCTAATATCTAGGTGTATGCTAGGACATTGCCTATTTCGGTTTTGGTGGAGCCTATTCTAGGGGTGATTGAGAATAAAATGCTTTTGGAGCCCTTCTTGTGGAGGGAGTTAGAGGAGGCGCTGGCTTCCATCAGATTAGATTGGGCTTCTAGGTCAGATGGGTGGCTGGTTGAATTTTTTGGGGAATTTGCGGATGTGCTAGGGGTAAACTTGCTAGATGCCTTCAACCTAATGTTGCAATGGAATTAGGTTTGCCACAAAATTAATTG
The DNA here is from genome assembly GCA_015680685.1 of Gnetum montanum. Classification (NCBI taxonomy): domain Eukaryota; kingdom Viridiplantae; phylum Streptophyta; class Gnetopsida; order Gnetales; family Gnetaceae; genus Gnetum; species Gnetum montanum. Next base: position 163,419 of record MNCI01017471.1, read on the forward strand.
CTCTAGAATCATTCTAATTCCTAAGGTTGTCACCCCCTTGGACCCTTCGCAGTTTCGTCTGATTGGGGTGTGCAATACTTTGATTTGGCTATTCATGAAGATGTTGGTGTGGTTGGGGTGGCAACTTGCCCTGTTGATGGCATGCTTGGTTGAGAACAACCAAGCTGGTTTTGTCAAGGGGAGATATCTTCATGATCAAGTCATTTTGCTTTAGGAGGTTATGAACTCAATTCATGGCACTGGGTACCTGGGTATGTGTATCAAATTGGACATTAAGACAGCATATGATATCGTTAGCTGGGATGTCTTGGATTTGATCCCAAGTTCATTACCCTTTGTATTCAAATTCAAGCCTTGGGGGCCTATTCTTTTGACATAGGTGGTCGTTTGTGGGGGTTTTCCTCCTTGGCCAGGGATTGAGACAAGGGGACCCCCTTTCACCTTATTTATTCATCATTGCTATGGATTTTCTCTAGGCGTATTGTAAGGCTGAAGGGGTTTGGGGGCTAAATGTTGTTGGGATTGATTGCCTGACAGAGCACTATGTTGATGACACTATGATATTCTTGTGTGCTTTGGTTCCACAGGCGTAGGTCATTAACAAAGCATTGGAGAAGATGGCACAGGAGATTGGGTTGGAGGTGAATAAAGGGAAGTGCTCAGTCCATCTTGCCCAAGCATCGAGTTTGGTTAAGGGGAGGATCTTATAGGTACTAGGAATGCTTATTGGTTCGGTGCATGATGTTTTCCTAGGGCTTTCGATTTTTGCTTGGAATCAGAAAGAAACCCGGAATACTCTTATTTGCAAGCTACAACAAAGGGTGGAGTGTTGGACTAATCATTTTTTAACACAAAAAGGTTGGATTCTACTGGCAACTTTGTCCTATCTGCTATGGCTTAGTTCACAATGGCGGTTGCGACACCTCCCATGGTTGTCATGAATAAAGTGGACCAGATTGGTTGCAAGAAACCTAGAATACTCTTATTTGCAAGCTACAACAAAGGGTGGAGCATTGGACTAATTGTTTTTTAACGCAAAAAGGGCAGATTCTACTAGTGACTTTTGTCCTGTCTGCTATGGCTTGGTTCATGATGGCAGTTGCGGCACCTCCCATGGCTGTCGTGAATAAAGTGGACCAGATTATTAGGAACCTCATATGGTTTGGGGGAAAAGGGGGCTCTAAGATGCATATGGTGGGATGGGACATCATTGCCCACCCTCGAGAGGTGGGGGGTTTGGGAATTCTAAGATTCCAGGATTTGGTTATGATGGGGTATCAAATGTTGGTCAACCATACTACGCAGGTGACTCCTAATCTTGCCCAATGGATTTAGATCATGATGAACCAATATACTCGGTGGGAGGTAGGCTGTCAGGACTCACTAGTTTGGAGAACCATTTGTGCGCATGTTAGCGCTATGATAACGGTTGATATGATGGGGAAATCACCCCAGGACATCATTAAGAAGAAATTTCCATTAGTAATGAGCTGGCATGCATTGTGGAAGGGTTGATTACTAAAGAAAATCAAAGTGTTTATTTGGCTCATTAATCACAAGGCACTGCTTGTGTAGGCTATTTTGTGGGCCCGTGGGCTCAATATTGCTAAGGTGTGCTTGATATGCCTAAGGGAGACGGAAACTATTACCCACTTTGTTGACCAATGCCCATTTATGATTAATAGTTGGTAGTTGGTGCACCCCACCCCCCAAGCCCATGTTTTAAATGGAGATTCAATAGGCATTGCCATGTTATGGGTTGCTTGGAAAGCTCATAATAATCTGATTTTTCGTGCTTTGCAGCTTCCTTCCCTGGCTTAGGTGGTGGCACAAGGGCAGAAATTGTGGCAAGAAGTGACTGTTGCAATGGGTTGAATGTCGACCTTTGAGCCAAACTGTGTGGGGTACTAGCAGAACGAGGAGTTGTGGTCAATGATTTGGAATGTGGGTTGGGTTGGGGTGTTGAGTCAGTTGCAAGGGGACTTGGACTTGGTGGATAACACCTTTTTCCACAAGTGGTCAGGTGACACTACCACTTTCTTGGGGGTCCACATCCTGTTGACAGAAGAGGTGTTGACGGTTTGTCTGGGTGTGTTGGCTAATGGTGAGGTCATTCTTCCTTAGGGCCATGGGTTCTAGGATGTGTAGGTTTTTTTCGTTGGGGCCATCACCAAAATCGCTAGCGGGGAGGTTCCTAAATCTGCTCTGTCATTGATTTGGTAGGAGGTGACGGAGTTGATAGATCATTAGTTCGTGTAATCAAGTAATGCTTGGAAGCTATGTGAGGTCCACTTCTCCTTTTTGAAGTGCCTTAAGCTTGGTCATAGGCTTAAGTTGTTGCAGTTTTTCCTTGAGGTGTTATGGCAACAATGTTGGGGTCACCACTTAGGATTGATTCTTGCTTTTTGGAGGGTGGCTCACCCCGTTACTCCTTGTCCTTCAAGGCCAAAGTTGTATGTGGTTTACAGTAGGAGGCTTTCGGGGCCAAGGCAAGTTGGGGTTGAGGCTATGCTTGAACCGGCGCTTGAGACTTTGATTACTGTGTGGGAGAAGACATCTTGGGAGGGACTGCATGCTCCATTTGGCCTTGAGATGGTCATTCACGATGAGTTGGAGGTGGCTAATGCTAGGATTAGGAGCCTTGAGGCTAAAAAGAAGAAGTTGGTAGCCACGACGGATGTGGCTAGGGAAGTTGTGGTGGTTGTGGAGGCCAAGGTGGCTAAGGAGGCAATTGTTGCGGAAGCTAAGGTGGTGGCGCAGGCCAGGAGGGAGGAGTGGTACCTGTGGGAGGCTTAAGAGGAAGAATTCAATAGGTGTCTAATGATGGCAAAGCACCAGTTCACTGAGAGAGAAAAGGAGCTAAGGTGGAGATGGGACCTAAAAGAGTTGGCCATTCAGGTGACTCTGGAGGACTCCATGCGGGGGCAGATTTGGGCTGAACTTTTGCATGCGGAGAAGTGTAGTGCAAAGAGGGAGTAGGCTAAACAAGAGTAGAGGGAGCAGGAGTAGCAAGAGGCAAAGGAGATGCAAAGACAAATCGATGACGCACATGAGCAAGGGGTCAGGATGTGGTTGCGATTAGGCAAATGTCCACATGCTGTTATGGTCATTTGTTGCAACATGTCTTGGGGGGCGCTTCATCGGCACATTCGAAGAACCACCACTAAACTCCACCCAAATGGGAAGGGTATGGCAGAGGAGCATGCACTTAAGGTTGAGGTTGCAAAGGAGATTTAGTAGGCTGTAGCATTTGTCGACACTGAACGACATCTGATGATGCTGGACACGATTCATGCTCAGGAGCGGGTCTGTGTGCAGCTATCTAGATGACTTTAGGTAGGAGCCTTTGGCAGGATGGATGGTTGGGTTTAATGGGTTGGTTTTGTCTATTTGCCTTTTTGGTTTTGTCTTTGTGGGCTTTACTTTTTGTTGGCACGAGGCTGGACCCCACAGTACTTTTGGTTGGAAATTTTGTTGTCACCTGGCATAAGCTATTGAAGGCATTTTTGATCTAGTGGAATGGGGGCATTGTTGAGGTTGGGGTGTTGTTCTCCCCTTCTTGATGTTTTGTGTGTGTGTGTGTGTGTGGGGTGGGGGGAGGGGGGTGGCTGTGGTGTTGTAAGGGGGTGTGGGATTGAAACCTCACAATGTTGATTTGGATTGCTTTTGTTGCTTTGTGGATCCCACTTGTACATATTTTTGATATCATTAATACAATTTGTGTAGTGTTAAGTACTATTTTGGATAGTTTGTTTCATTTAGTTTTAGTGAATATGATTTTAAGGATTTGTGTAGTATTGTTTACTCACAAGTGAATATCATAAGGAAGTGAATCATCTTTTCATAAGTGCTTTTAATTTAGCAACTCATTTTTTTTAAAGAAAAGTTTGCGTTATCAAATTAATAAATCCACCAAGTCTATGTACAATCAAAAAATAGGCTAAGGGGGGAAAGCACTCCAAAGAAGGGGTCACAAATCCCCAAGCCAGAATGGGCCAAAAACACTTCAACCAGTAAAGTGAGAACCTCCTAGACATCCACCTTGGCTAGACTCAATGGACCCTAGTCCAAACCCACATCCCCAACCAAAAAATATTCCCATGTACCCACAGACACCCAAACATAGAGAAAAATAAACACGTCAGGCACAGCCACGGTTGACCAAAACCACACCCAAAGAGGGCCCCAACTGGGAGACAAAATAGCCTTAACAAGGAAAGTCGACTGGAACCAAACAACCTCCAATACCCTTGGAGGCAAAAACTTTCTTAGGTATGGCGAGACAACTAGACACAATTGCAAGTAGTGCACTCCTATGCATGGATGGCATAGAGCATAGCCTAATGTTGTTCCATGTCCACAAAAGTGGTAGCCTCTTAGAATCTTTTAAATTTTGCTTTCTTTTCTGTGCATGTGGCTGCCCCCCTTCCCATTTGGGTGTAGTTTAGTAGAGGTTCTCCTTATGAAGCATCGAAGCGTCAGCCAAGACAAATTGCTATTAATATTCATTTTAACATAAGGCATTTGCCCTCTCAAAGCTAGGATTTGACATTGGTTTTGTGTGCTTGATCCTATTGTTTTTGCAGCTTCTTGGCTTCCAGCCGATCTTGCTCTCTATGCTCCTATTCCTCCTCCTCCTAGATGGTGCTATTTTGTTCCTCCTATAAGATCACCTCTCTGAGCTGCTTGCGGATCTCATCCTCAAGTGCAATCCTATTTGCCGCCTTAGCAATCTCCCTTTGTCGTATGGTCTCTCTAGCCATCTCCCGATTGTGTAACTCAAACTAAGCCATTTGATGCTGGAACTCCTCTTCATGCACCCACCACTTAGCCTTCCAAAGGGCCCTCTCCTCCCCACGAGCACATTTAGCTACCTTAGCCAGATCACTCTCCTTAGCTTTAGCCAGCTATTGTACTTCATGGCCCAACTCATCTAGGGAAGGTGATCACCCAATGGCCACATCTGCACTTGAGGGCACAATCCCTGCATGCACCTATGCAGGAAGCCTAAGCATAGCAGACTCCTCGTTCCCCTCCACCTCCAACCCCCACCCCCACTCCCCAATACACACAGTCCCCAACCATTCCCCCCACCCTTGCCCCCATGACATTGCAAGGAAGGAACCCCAGTGCCCACGGAACTTGTGGTACAACAGCCCACCAAAGTGCTAAAATAACCCCTAAATGCCTCCCACGCTACCCCCACCGTAGTGAGGCTAGAAAGCATCTTGGAATGTTGATAGCACATCCTAGCCATAGCCATTTCAAGAACAAAAAATGTACCCCTTGTAATTTCCACACGTTCCCTGATTGAATGAAGAATCTCTCCACAAGCTCAATGACATCCTGCCATAGCTGCAGCAGAGTTGTCTTGAGCACCTGCCCACTTTCCGTTTTTGGTACAAGGCTAGGAAAGAAATCCTCAACATCTTGCAGCCCCCTCCCCATTGGGAGAATAATCTCCCCTCTAGTTGGAGTTCCCAGAAGCCATGCTAGTGCATGCTCCGTAAGCTCAATCTGTACACCTTTGAATGTGGTGAAGTTCATAGTCCAATTTCCAAAGAAAGAATTGTTGGCGAGATCCGGGTCTTCCACAAGCATGGGAGGAGGTCTGCCCATCCAACCCTTTCCACCATTGCCCATAACGACAACTTCTCATGAAACGCCGTATGTGACAGCTCAAAAGTAGGGGTCATCCCAATAGTCACCAACACCTCCAGCCACAACCTCAAACCGTTAGCAACAACTTGCGCAAGTAGGGGAAGTGGCAAACCTCGAAAGATTTGATTGTTACGAGCCCACTAGATACTCCATAGCTTAACCACTACCTTGGAGTCATTTTCCAATTAAAGTCGCAGTGGGATCACGATAGCCCGCCAAGTGGCAGTCACATATGGGTAGCACCAAATAAAATGATTCAATTTTTCAGGGTCCCCTGTATGAAGCAGGAAAACATCATTAATATTTAACCTCCGACTCCTAAGCACAACCTGCATAGGAAGCGTAGCATGGCTCACCAGCTAGATAAAAGCCTTTATCTTTTCGAGAAGCCTACCTTTCCAAATCAGCCTCCAACCCTTAATCTTGGGGTTCTTATGCTTAATGATTTGATGCGGTTGCTCCCCTAGCATCCCCCTCTGCTCCACCTTATGAACATGGCTGCACATAATTCTCCAAATGAGTGACTCCTAGTTACCCACCACCCATTTGTGATATTTGTTATTCATTATTTGAATCCATTGGGCTAATCTGTCTTCCGCATGCAACAATCGGTTAGTAAGCAATTGATACCCCATATCAATCACATCAGAAAATTTAAGAATCACAAAACCTCTGGCCTCCTTGGGCCTAGCCACAGAATCCCAACAAACCAGGTGCATACGCTTACCCCCTTTACCCCATGACCAAATGAAATCCCTAGTTAATTAGTCCATCTTGAGGATGATGTCTTTAGGAGGCGAAGCCATTAAAGTTTAAATTTAGCAATGACCGAAAGGACAGATGTAGCAAGTACAATTCTTCCATTCTTGGTAAAAAAACATGATGTCCAATGTCCAATCCACTATTGCAGCCTCTGAACCAACTTCAACCAAGCTTTCTTCCTATGCCAAACAAAGATAGGCATGCCAAGGTAAAAATCATTATTTGTGTTGAGCAATATGCCCAACACTTGGGTAATTATCCCCCTCACACGTCCATTAGTATTGATAAGGTGAAGTGCAGACTTCCCTTTGTCAAGTTCCAACACGAATTTTTTTTGCCATCATATTGAGTGCTTTGTCTACTGTAATTGCTTGTAACACAACAGCTCATGTAAACAAAATTGTGTTGTTTGCGTAATGCTCTGCTAAACAATCCACCCCCACAATTTAAAGCCCTTTCACCCCTTCCCTTTTACAATACTCATGCATGGTATCCATTGCCATGATAAACAAATAAGGGGACAAAGGATCTCCTTGTCTTAAACCTCATTTAGGGGAGGAAAACCCCCAAAGCTTCTTGTCGATGTCAAAGGAGTAAGCAGTCGAAGACTAAAGATGTATGTAAAAGGTTAACAAAAATAGGATGAAATCCCTTGCAAACATGATTTCTCTCAAGGCATCATAGCTAACCGTGTCATAGGCTTTTGTAATATCTAACTTGAGACACATATTAGGGTACCTTGACAATTGAAGGGAGTGAAGAATTTCTTGCAATAGAATCACCTAGTCCTGAATGAATCGCCCCTTAACGAACCTAGCCTGATGCCTTCCCACAAGCGTCGGCATGAGAGGAGATAACCGCCGCACCAACATCTTGGTAAACAACCTAAGCAAGGTATTACAGATGCCAATGGGTTTGCATTGCGATGGTTCTGTAGGGTTCGTCGTCTTGGGGATGAGCACAACCTTGGAACAGTTGATTTCGCAATGTACCTGATGCCATTAGAACATAAAATTGAAAGCGTCCAACATATTTTGCCCAAGTACATCCACAAACTCCCTAATGAATTCAATAGGCCATCCATTCAGCCCAGGAGCCTTATCGACCTTTAGAGTAGCCATGGTGGCCTCCAACTCAACCAAGGTGAAAGGTTCAAGCAGGCGATGGTTATCTTCCATACCAAGCACTCTCTGCATAGGGACAGAAAGTGGCAAGGTGTCATGGCAACACCAAATGTTAGCCCAATAGGTTTGAAGTACCTAGGCCATTTTCTTGGGTTTGAATCAGAGTGGTCCTTTTGTGCACCAGGTGATGAATCTTCTTGGACTGGCCATTGGACTTTGCCACGGCAAAGAAAAAACGAGTGGGTCTATCCCCATCCTTCAATCATTTGGTCTGGGATCATTGTCGCCAATAGATAGTCTCCTCCTCTACTAACGTCTGAAGATCCTTAAGGATATCCCCTCAGTCTCTTCAAGAGACTCCTTAAGCTCTTGGTGGGCTTGTGTGTTAGCCAATTTGTTTTGTAATGCCTCTTAGTGGGTACGAAAAGCATAGTTTTCCTCCTTTGAGCAAATCTACCTTTGCAGCAGGTTGAGGCTGTACTTGAGAGAGTCTTGCGGCTCAAATCTCTGAGACCAATGGTCTTAGCTAGGGCTTGGCAAGATAAGACCTCTTGAAATAGAAAGGTGAGAAGGCAAGGTGCGTCATCCTATCAACCTGGTAGATTAGTGACCAATGGTCCAAAGCCTGTCTTTCTTTTCCTAAAACCTGAATGTCATTATTCGTTAGGGTATGAGAGCTAACTCAAACCTTGTCAATTTGGGACAGAACATGATCCTTTCCCTAGTGCCTATTACTCCAAGTGAAGAGGTAGTCTTTTATCTCCATGTCCACTAGATCATGGGCATGCAAAAACTGTATGAACTGACTTCCTCCAGTGGGTTTAGTAACCTCCCCATTGGACTTCTCCCAAGCATGCAATCGCTAGTTGAAATCCCCAACTAGGATCCATTTTCGTCTATTTGGAATCACCAAAGAAATCCGCCTAAGCTCCGCCAGCTGCTCCTCCCAAGATTAAGCTCCATAATAGTTGGTAAGCCAGAAGCTTGATGAAACCAATCGAATGGAGATACTCTAGGGAGAAGAATTCACAAAATTGAAGGATAGCTTGGAAAGAATAGCCAAACCCCCAGCCCTACCACAACTAGGGATAAATTGCATCTGCCACCGATCCCATTGCAGCACTTGCAATTCTTTGTACTGCAACTTTGTCTCTTACAAACAAATGACATTGCAGTCTTCCCTATGCACAATATCCTTCAGGGACATGTTTTTTATAAGGTGTACCTTGACCCCTATAGTTCCATGTCATGATTTTCATGGTCTACTAGTAGGCCTTTTTCAAGGTCGTTTGAATGCCCAAATCAATTTTCAGTTGTGTCTTCTTATTGTGAGCAAGCGGGGTTGGCAGCGTACCGATTTTCCTGGAGTCCGGCGAGACTGGGAACTTGCTAGGAGACTCCACCACCATCCCTGGAACCTCCACAATATGTGGCATCGAGGAACCACACACCATAGATACCCAATCCCCTAGCGAAGGCAGATCCAATCCACCAAACCCATGAATTGCTGCCCCTAGCCCCTCTTGACCAATAGGAGCATTAGCCTTCGGAGCGGTGGGGAAGCCAACTTGCAAACACCACCGCGCCCCCCC
>MNCI01017471.1:172590-197440 GCA_015680685.1 Gnetum montanum
TAGTCTCCTTGGACCCGGAAACAGGGTGACCCCAACGTCCATCCGACCCCCTCCTTCTGCTTGGGCACACTGGTTTTGGCCCTAACCTTGCATGCCACAGCTTGATGATTGGCTTTCCCACAAAAAGTATAGTGGGACATAGTAGTTGACTAAGTTGTAGCAGCGTTGTCAGGCAAAAGATTCTTGAATTCCACAAGGACTTTTTCTTCCTCAGATGGTAGATCCAATACCACCTCGTTAATGAGCTTCTTGGATGATAGCGACCTCCAAACATAGAACTTGGTGAACCCCATATGCTCCATGGTGTCGGTAAACTTATTGAAAGTGATGAACTCCCCAAAGAAAGTTGCTAGGGATTGTTATTAAGTGCTTGCAGCTAAATATTTTAAAGATCTATTTTCATCTTTAGAGGCTAAAGATAAAAAATTATCAAGTAATTGACACTGTTGAGGCTAAACTTATAGAGGCCAATTTTACACATTTAAATAATCTTATAACTGATGAAGAAATTAAATAAGTTGGTTTCATAATGACAACTAATGAAGTACTAGGTCTTGATGGTTTTCCTATGGATTTTTATCAGAAATATTGAAATATTGTTGGCAAGGATATACAAGATAGGGTACATGAATTTTTGGGGATTTGGACATCTACTTAAATCTCTTAATTTTACATAGATTACTCTATTAATTTTAGATAGTTTTAATGTTGGAAAGTGCTCTATTAATCTTTGACTTTGGACTTGTAGGCTTGTGTAATGTTATTTATAACTTATTTTTAAAGTCTTCGTAGAAAGACAAAATTATTATGTCAGCTATAATTAGAGATTGAAAAGTAGGATTTGTGAAAGGAAAATAAATTATAGTATTGAAATTATTCTTGTCCATGAATTTTCTCATTCAACTTGAAAACAAAACAATTGAGAGCTTGAAGGTTCAAGCTGCTTTATCTAAATGTAGAGACCACCACTTGGAGTGATGGTAAGGTGATTGTTTGTCAAGTCGTGAGACTTGGGGTTGAGCTTGGGTGGAGCCACTTAGAAGAGCTTAGGCTTTTGCTCATCCATTGTCCTCCTAGAACTGTACATAGGTAGTATGAGCATTAAGCCTTTGGGTGATGATCCTTGATCCTAACTTGAAAATAAAACAAAGCTTATGGCTGTGTCCTATGGAGATTTTTGGATGTCATATTATATAAATTTGGATTTCTTGATAATTGGTGTTCAATACTTAAAGAGTGTTATGCTATTACTTCATTTTCAATGGTGCTCACTGGGGATGTTACAATGGGCTAAGACAAGGAGATCCTATATCTTATTTTCTTTTTATTATGGTGGTGCAAGCTTTTGGATGCTTGATTCAAGAAAAAGTTTTAAAAAGGAGATATTAAAGGAATCATAATAGCTTATGGTTTGCCTTATTTTACACGTGCAATTTATTAATGACACTTTTATCTGTATAGAAGTTGAAAAAATATATATTTGAAATGTTAAAGAGGTTTGGGTAATTTCCCCCAAGTTTCAAAATTAAAAATTAATTTTGATAAAAACATTTTCATCTTGTTTTTCAGTGATTAGCAAGCAAATATTTTGAATGTTTTAAAATGTTTGGGCTAGTTTTCCAAGCAAATATTTGGGTATACCTTTAGTTATGGGAAGAGATAAGTTAGAATTATAGGCTAGGATTTTTAATAGGATGGCTTAGAGATTAACTAGTTGATATGAAAAACTTCTTACTATGGTTGGAAGATTACCATTAATTTGCAGTTGTCTTCAATCTGTACTGCTATACTTAATACCATGTCTTTGGACTCCTAAAGAGGGAGTAAAGAGACTAGAGAAATTAGAATGTGATTTTCTTTAGTAGAGTGGTGTAGGCACACCTCTTTCAAGCCCCATTTCTATCCCTACAGGCAGTCATTTGCAGGTTTCAGGAAGCTAGAGAGACGTCTTGGAGGTCAGATGTATGTTTTGGTTGAGAGCTAGTGGTGCATAGGAGACGTCCCATTTGCAGGGGAGACATTTCTTATTGTAGTAGAGACATCTTTGGGGAGACGTCTCTTACTGTAGTAGAGATATTTTTGGGGGGATGTCTTGGCCTCAGAGGAGATGTCCCACTTTGATAGGAGATGTCTTGCCTGATATAGAGATGTCTTGTTTGAAAACTGGAAATGATAGTAAGGTGTCTTGCTGAAGTTGTAGATGTCATGTATGGTCACAGTAAGTTCCAAGTTGGCAGTTCCAAATTGGGAAATAACCGGAAAAGATGTGAGCAAGATGGAAATAGCTAGGAATCTCCAAGTTGAGCATGGGACAAGGTTTCCTAGGGTTATTGTCTTGAATTTAATAAATATTGTTGGGTGTTTCATATTTTGTGGCATGGAGAGTGGCATGAGAGCATAGGTGTGAGATTGCATGAGTATGTGTGCATCTCTATGGTCCATTGTGTGTGTTTGCTTTTGTGTCTCTTTTGTGTGTGTTGTGTGATTGGATCTCAATCTTGCATTTGTGGGAGAGATCTCATTTGGTTGTGCCTTGCATTGAAGACAATTGTTGTGTGGTTGTAGAGCCTCATGCTATGCAATGTTGTTGAGTGTATGAGTGTTGTTGTGGGTTGTGGAACCACTGATTTGTAATCTTCTTTTCATTAATTGAACATAGCTAGTTTTTCTTGTTTTCTAGCAAATTAAAATATCTTCAAAATATATGGATCCGGTGTGTGTTTGAAGGGCTAAAGCAAAATGGAGTGACCCTGCTCCATAGAGGTCTTGAATAAGGTAAAAAAAGTCATCTATTGGATTAGGGTGTAGTTTTTCATCCATGGGAATATGGTGGACTTGGACTTAAAAATTACATGATGTACATATGGTTCTTTTGGGAAAGTTAGATTGGAGAATCATGATTGAAGATGTCATGTGGGTTAAAGTGATGCAAGCTAAATATTTGAACCACCTAGAAAATAGTCTTGGATGACCACACATTATTGGTGCTTTTGCAATATGGGAAGGCCTAAAAAAACGTGCATACGTGAATGAAAAATCACTGCATGAAATCTCAAGATGGTGAGGCTTGGTTATAAGAAAACAATCAGTCATGCAAAGTTACAAGGACTTATGATACTTTACACATAGGTCAAATAGATATAGAAACCATTTGTTAGAAGAAAGTGGGTCTAATTGCTAAAGTCTATTGTTTTTTTTTTTGAATTAGCATGAAAAGAAAAAAATTTAATTATTGATAATTTGTTCAAGTCTAGATGGATGATGATTAATGGATGTTTTTGTAAGAATGCTTGTGAAGATGGTAATAATTTTCTTAACCACCTTATAGTTGCTCCTAGTTTGAATAGAGTTTGGAAAGCTACAAATCAGCATTTTATTAGTGCAAAATCTTTTCCGGGTGTTGCAACAGCTTAGACTTGGATTGGTAGAACTCCATACATTAATAAAATTTGGAGTGCATTAATAGCACATGTGATCTTCTGAATTTGGAAGGAAAGAAATTAAAGAACTTTTGAAGAGATAAAAATCAATCTTGATATAGAGTATGGTGGCTAGTAGAAACAATTGGAAAGAAAATGTGATATATGAAATGGGACTTGAATGCCTGAGTGTTTGAGTTTTTCATGATTATGATTTTTTATTTTCAAAGTTAGGATTAGATTATTTTATTTTTAAACTTATTGTTAGATATCTGATCCTATCATATTGGTTGATTATTAAGGTCCCATTGTACTGCAAATCTTATTTTATTAATAGTCTGTTTTTACCGGTTAAAAAGGTGTTATGTAAGAAATAATTTATGCTTTTATATTTTGTTTCTCTTTGTTTTTTATGTAGAACAAAGTTGACTTCACCCCAGATTTTGAGAAGATTAGATTTGAGAAATCGAAATTCATGCCTTTGGTAAGGGTTTTCGGTTGCTTGTTTGGCTTCATAATTATATAAGTAGGGAATGAAATACTATAATGTTTCTGAGGAAGGTAACTTTCTGCTGTTATACTTAATCATCTATCTACATGTATCAATATTTACTTAGTTCCAACGCCTGCGGATTTCCATTTTATTTTTATGTGTGATGTCTCTGTTCATAGGATTTGTACATTTAAACATATAGTTTGTATTTTCCCTTGGAATATTTTGATCTTTATTAATTTATGAAGTATGCACGCCATCCTGTAGATTGTGGATTTTATGAATACTACATTTAAATTTAAATTATTGTCCTTTAATGTGAATTAATCAAATTTTCATCAGTGACCGTTACTTGAGTATACTGGCTGAACACTGACGTTTTTAGAATCCAATGCACATGTTGATATCACATTTCGATAACATTTCTAGAGCATCAAGATTTATTAAAACATAAACAAATTGCTAAATGAGCTCAAAATGATTACAATATATGATAAAACGTCTATGTTAGGATGGCCTATTTTATATGGCTGCAGTTGTTTTTTTATTAAAAAAATGTAATATCATCATCTTAGCCTTGTCCTAACAAAATGGGGTCAGCCATATAAGTTCTCTTTCAGCATTTGCCTCTATTAAGAATTAAATCCTTATCTATCTGCAAATTTTTTCATATGATCTTTAATCATTTTTTCCCTTGTCTTTTTTAGTTTTCCTTTGAGCAGCTTTCCTGTAGTTGCGATGTGGTAAACTTTTTTTAGGGGCTTATTATCTGATCTTCTTTGGACATGACTAAAGCATCTAAGAAGTCATTCCTATAGCTTATCTGCAATAAAAACAACTCCAACTCTTTCTCTAATGTCTATATTATGCAATTTATTTCTTTTTGTAATATTTTAACATCCAAGTATTCACATTTTTGCTACACTAATTTGTTGTTCATACCACTTTTTTACATCTCAATGTTTAGCACCATATAAAATAGCAGGCTTGATTTTTTTTAGACCAACATATAACATACAATTGAAATTTTGTGCTTATCATGATGTCTTCGTTAAATTAACGTGGGTATATGTTTAAGGTACTTATGTGATTTGAAAATGACTCTTTACAGCCAGTTATCTACCGTAAAAAATTTTTAAATTTCATTTTTGAAGCTCAAATTATGAAAATAAAACTGAAGTGTTTTTTTTTTAAAAAATTTTATAAAACATGTATTTGGAGATTATTAGACCTTTGGGATCTATTGGACAGAATTCTGTTTCAGCCATTTGTTTAACACAATTCAAGTACATCTGAATGTAATCCTTTGGGATTGTGTATTATAGGGTGCAAGTGACAAGTCTTACCAACAAGGTACATCTTGTTGACAAATAAATGTTCTATATGTTGGCCCTTATTAGTATGCATGTTGCAGTTATGCAAAATGTGTTATATGTAGGCAATGTAGGTTCTTATAATATAAACATCTGTCAATATTATTTAGAGATTATTTAGATTTTGAGCCATCCTTTCTTGGCCAGCAGTTTATACATGGATTAGTTGCAGATTTTACTTTGCCTCCTATTTGAGTAGATCTTGTGATATATTGGAGAAATTAACTACATCTACTAAATATTAACCAAGTTTTCTATGAGATCTGTTTCAAGAACAGCCAGTATCCAAAACTTATCTTGCTATTTTGAGAATAATATACCATACCAAAAGACCTTTTTTCCATATGTTGTTTCCTATGGTTTGCTTGTGCGTGCGCGTTTGCTTCGTCATTTCTGGGCTTCTACATTTAATGTCATTTTTTTCACTAATATGGCATTTTACCCAACATATATTTAAAATTCAGTCAAATCAAAAGATTGCGTATATTTCTTTGATTTCAACGTTTATACCATAACAGTGAAAGTAATGTATTCCGCAGGAATTCCAAGGTGGAGACAAATCTTCACATATTAGTAATGTTGCAAATGATAAAGTTCCTCATGTGAGTTCATTTACATAATCCTGTAGTGTTTATTCGCTTTTTAGTTTTCACAGTATGTTATTGTTTTTTTTTTATATATCTTTTTTGTTAACTTTGCTGATTTATGGTTAAAAATAAGATTTTTTTCATGCTGTTAATTTTATAATGAACCATGTACGTCTCCAAGGGATGCTATCCTTCAATCCTGAACCGCATAAGAAAATGCCAAGAAACCATACAAGTTTTATGTAGGGAACACTACAGATGCACTTAAGAAGAAATGTTCAGTAGAACAGTTACAAAATTGTTTACATGATATCAATTAGCCTAATAAAATTTCTTGTGCACATCTTTGTAAAGGAATGTATTGATTGTACAGCTTCATGTGGGCACATGCCTCAAATCTGTAAAACACTAAAGCGTCACATATCAAGCCCAGCTGCAATGGATGATTGGTAATTTCATGCATTTGCACTCATAATTATTTAAGGGATCCTTAAGGGATCATGAACGCAAGTTCCCCCTTTAAACGGACACATCTCCTGTGTATGTTATATGCCCTTTCTTCCCTAGGTGTTGTTGATGCTATCGACTATGAACTCTCTTGAAATTGCTTAGACTCATGGAAGCCTTCATCTTGGAAGATCACTGCTATGCTTTTCCGCATTTGCTTGCATCGAATGACTATGTTGTAATCTTTGTACAAGCCCTATAACTTGAGTATTTTAGAATTAAAGATGGCTGAAAATTTTCAGAACTTCTTTATCTTGAAGAATAATGTCAACCTTCTAATCTTTAATATATTAATGTCAACCTTCTAATCTTTAATATATTGTATCGATCTTTAGGCTAATAGTAAAAAGAAAGATCAGAAGGCCAAAAAGGGAGGGTGAAAAGAAGAAAGAGGCTGAGCAAAAGAAGAAAAGTGGGGAGGTGGACTTTGCTGGCCCTAAATCAGGAGAAGACACTGTAGCAGCACTCAATATCCATGTTGGTCTTATTCAGAAGGCATGGAAGCATCCATCAGCTGATAGGTTAGAGTGAAAACAGATGTTAGAATTAAGGGAAATATACCTTTCTGAAACTTTTTCTTGAATTTATTGTTTGAAACAAATCTTTTTTTCTACTCATTGCATTTTCCTGCAATAGTTTGCTTGTTGAAGAGATTGCGGTGGGAGAAGAGAAGGTGCGCCAGGTTGTGAGTGGTTTGGCGTCCGGATGCACTTTTGGTACGTACATTTGACTGATTAATTCTTTTGATGTGTAATTCTTTGAGTTATTTTTATATATGTTTATTGTGATTTGGCTAGCAAGAACTAATTGCTAAATCAATATTTTCATTTCAATTCCAAAGCTGTAATGAACTGTCAAAGAAAGTATTTTTACTTCCTCTTTCATTTTAGTTTTCTAAGAGGATAGTGTGCCATAATTTTGATGTACAAGTTTGTTTCATGGATTTATCTACCTTCTTTGCTTATAAGTTAAAAGTATGATTGCTTGTAAGTAATGTTGTGTCTTAGAAAATGCATGTTAGTCTGAAGTTCATTTTTAGAATCGCAAGGTCCTTGTTGTGACAAATGTTAAACCAGGAAAGCTTAGAGATGTGATGTCTTCTGGCCTTGTAAGTGAGATTCTTTCATTGACATCTTCATTACATGTTTAAGACAATTTTCTACTTTTATTCTTGTACTTTTCTGGTATAATGTGGAATACAATTTTGTCATGTGCATTTTCCACCTCAGGTGTTGTGTGCCTCCAATGAGGATCATACTGTGGTGGAGCCATTATTGCCACCTGAAGGAGCAAAAATTGGCGAGCAGGTGACCTTCTCTGGGTAAGGTGATTGTTCTTTCTACTAATACTAGCTGAAATTTTCTGCTTTATAGTTATTGGAATTATTCAAGATCTTAATACAGATGTGCGTTGGGTTTGTTGGATCCTTCTGATTATTTCAATGGTGTATTTCTCAGTTTCTAGATTGTTTTGCCAAGTGTTCTGATAAAAATGTGCTCTATCCAAAAATTTTTATATCATCTTTTAAAACAAAAGTTAGCTACAAGCCCATAGAATTCAGAAGAACTTGCAATGCCTCGGTTATAATTCAAACTTGTGGCTTCCTGGTTGACAAACTAACACAATTGCCACTAGCTATCTCAGTAGTGTATCATCAATGAAATATTTGGCGTTGACAACACCTACATGCACTTAAAGAAACAAAGGTTTGTAATTTAAATTTTACTATTACACAAAATTGATTTTAGCAATCTAAAATGGATACATCACCTTGTGCATGACAATTATTAGAAAATAACAGTTATTATATATTGTTCATATGACCAAGTTCAGTGCTTCCATGTGACAATTAGTAGTTTCTTGAATTTTGAAGTTGACCAGACATAATTTTAATTATTTTACTCTTAGAGGCCTTTGATATACTTGTAAAATTGTAGAACTGCATGTTTGGTTGCCAAGCAGAGTTACGATTTATGAGTTATGCTACTCTAGCTGTACCGTCAATGCTAATGGAAGAGATGGGATTAACAAGGCCAAAAACGTTTTACTTGTAAAATTGTAGAACTGCATGTTTGGTTGCCAAGCAGAGTTACGATTTATGAGTTATGCTACTCTAGCTGTACCGTCAATGCTAATGGAAGAGATGGGATTAACAAGGCCAAAAACGTTTTTAGTTTTTAGACCTGAATTTTTTTCTTATTATTGCGAAACATTGTTAATTCTTTATTTTTAAATTATTCTATCTGGTATGCCCATGATGTAGATACGAAGGAAAGCCGAGGAAGTCCTTAATCCAAAAAAGAAGCAGCTAGAGAAAATTTCGGTGGTAAAAAATGTTTTCTTTCTTTCTCTTATTTTCAAGTTTTTATAACCTTTTTTTTCAACGAAATTCAAAGTGGTTTATATTAACAATAGCTAATACAAAATTGGGCCTCTATGACCAACCTAGCGATTCAACACCCAGTAAATGCAACTAAAATATCACCGGCAAGATATGAAATTAACCATCGTGTCTGCAAGGCACTCCTTTAGCCAGCGTGCATACAGAACTAGAGGAACACATACAAAAATAAATTGCTATAACTTCTAGTTTTATTGATTGCAAAATCGAATAAACTTGAGATCGCCCCATGGCGTATAAGAATTGCAGATTTTTCATTACCCGGTACTTAATGACATGGAGTTGTCAATTAATATCTGTCAAGTTGTCAAGTTGTATTAGAGAAATCATCACAGAAATTGCGGGATAACAATTCATAAATATTCATCAACTCACTATAGACGTGATATCACCATACTTGGGGACCTGGAATGTGGTTGCTGTCGAGAATTTTATTCGTTGTGTCAGTGGTCAGCCACTGTAAAAGCCCTAACCTGATGCTATAATTTTATGCCACTTAAAAGTGCCGACCATGTTTATTTTTATCGATTGAAAGTTGGCCACCTGTTCTTATTACCGTCGCTTTTAATTTTCCAGAATTTCGACACAGACGCAGATGGAGTAGCAATGTACAAAGGAGTGCCATTTACGACTTCTGCAGGCCTCTATCGGGCATCTCTTCCTGATGCGTCAATTAGGTAGCCACTGCCAGGAGATTTTGAGAGCATGTTTCAAATTTCTACGAATGTATGCTGTGTAACATATAATGCCGAATTTTGTTAATTTCTGCCCCACCTATAAACTACGTTGCATACAGGGTTGGAATTTAACTCCTATTTTAAGCGTTTTTCTCTATGGTCTTGGCATAAAATACTTTAATTTTTCAAGGTAATGCATCATAAATACTTTAATTTTTAGCCAATCTTGTTGGGACAAGGCTGATAATGATGATGATGGTGTGTTATAAAAGCAGAAAAAAGGTACGTCACTTTGAGGCTTTGAAATGTAAAAATGTTACTCTTTATTTAAATAAATAAAGATGGTATACTTGTAAGGTGGATAGGAAAATAAGCATTTAGAAGTTTTAGTCTTGGTTATTGTGAGTAGATTTGTTGTTTTTCAATGGATCTAATGTTTCTTTAGCAAATCTAATTTTTTTTAGATTCAATATTTCGCTAGCAAATTTCCTTGGAATTACATTCACTATCACCAAGTCAGTAGGTGATGCTTCAACTGGATCCATTGGGTCTTTGCCATTCCACAAATTACTTGATGATCTAACTGAATTTATTACTCAAGAAATTTTTAGAAGGTATGTTTTTGTGCAAATTTTGGGTTATTACCTCATTCTTCAAGTTTTTCGAGTCTTTTAAATTTAGTTTGGAAAGATTAAGGATTGGATATAGTCCATGTATGCTATTTGTCAAACTCAAATTTTTTGGGTGGAATTTGTTGATTTGGTGATGGTTTTAAGGTTTTGATATTGATGTTTTCAATCATTGTCTTGCTTTATTAATTATTCAAAATGGACTTTCTTTTAATCTAACATTTCCTAAATTTCAAAGGGTTCCTTATTTTGTTGAATTGTTGAATCTTCTATTGATTTTTAAAAAAGGTGAAAGGGATATTATTTCGTGAATTGGACCAATCAAGCAATTTGAAATCCTAGCTACATATAGTGGTTTTCATAAAATTTAATATACGATTGAGGTGGATCTTGGTTTGCTTAAGTGAAATGTTTTTGCGTGTTGGCGGCAAAACTGATTATGTACAAAATGTTGTTTATTACAATCTTCTAAAATCATGTCACTATTGATTCATATCATTTTATGTTGTGAAAAAAGGTTATACAAGCGTGTTAGCATTAAGCTATTACAAACATTGCTAAGGTTTTACCACAGCCCGTAGGACATAGCAGTAGCCAACTTGGCAGGCCCATAATTCATTGCGGACATCAATTTTCATAGCCTAGACACCCTGAGATTGTGACTACGCTGCCTACTATGCTTGTTTGTACATTGCGTACCTCCTCACCTTTTCTTTGCAATTAACTACACTCCCCCCTTTTGGGGTGGTGTCAATTTTTCAATCACTTACATTCTATGCATTTTTAGCATCTTTCCCTTGCATTCTAGCATTCGATTGGCATTTTTTTGTTGTTTTCTACACGTATTCATGCATTTGCACCCTCGTTTTGCACTAAAGACTTTGACTATGCTCGCCCTCGTAGGCATTGTGGACGTTGCAAACATCGTGCAAACCCCTCACATTTATTTTTTCGTAACACCCTTTAAGTCCTAGTTTGATTGACAAGATTGTTTTGGGCACCCCGTCTCCACGTCCAGTAGCCTTGCAGGGACGCGGGGTCAAAGCTGTACAGCTGTGAACCTCTCAATATACCATTCTAGTCTTTGACGTTTTTGGTCGCTACAATATTTTCATTTAGTACTTACCTTCTTTAATCCAACTTTTTATTCGATCATCAGAAATGTAGTGTTGATGACAAAGATAATCTTCTATAAGGAACATATATTCCAAGTTCTCTAAAAGTTGCTTAAGTTCTAGTGATGGTGTAAGGATAATCTGAATAATATTAAGTGTTTTCTAAAATTTAGGATTGTACTTAACTACTAATGTAACACTTCCTAGGATTTCAATATTTTACTTTGAGGTATATTTTAAGACTATAAGATCAAAGATTTCATTGTTGATGGATCATACTACATTTTATTAAAGAAAATCCTCTAAGATCTCCATAGTAGCATTATAAAATAGATATTCTTTTGGGAAAACAATATCTTTGATTGCATGAAGATGTTCTATGATACAATAGGAAGACCCCTACTTTTAATGAGATTGGGAAGGATCACATGATAGCAACTTATACTTCATTCTTCTAGTTGCATCCTTACTACCAATTCCTAAGTGAAGACCTTGAAACATACTTTTGACATTAATGGTGCTTAATTAGGCTCTCCCATGATCATTAGAAGTGTACACTTGATGTAAAGCCTACTTCAATAGACTCCAAAAAGGATTCATTCGACAAGCTTTCTAAAAAAAAATTCAACTTAGTAGCAAGAATAAGATAATGAATTAGAGAGAATTCTCCTTTTTATAAGTAAACTTTCATTATACAGAGAATTACATAAAAGATGAGGAGCCAACCTAAACTCAAACCTCTCCTAGGGATATTAGAGGCCACACATGTTCCCTCTCAATCCTCAATTGCTTACGATGGAGCTAAAGCTCAAGACAAGACAACTAAAAGAGATTCTCTTAATCTGTCTCATGTGTTCTTCCTTTCCTCTCACTCAATTCTTCTTGCACAAGCTCTCAAGAGACTTCTCAAATATCTCACTCTTACTCTTCTCCTTAAGACTAACTTGCTTCCTCTAATTAGCCTAATTAGTCTTCTACCTTGGACTCTTATTTATAGCTTCTTTGTGTGACTCTCCAATCTACCATTTAATTTGATGTCCATTAAAATCCACATTAGATAGATGTTTGCTTCACTAAACATAGCTTTTGCACACAATGGCACCCTGAATTGTTGTACGTAATACATGGAACCTTCTTCTTCTCTATCTTTCCAAATTTATTTTCGTTGGATATCTCTAAGTAAAGATCTCTAATGCCCATTTTGGCATCAACTGTGTTGAACTATGTCCTTCCCATAATAATTGGGAAGTTCGCCTTGCAGTTCTCCATCTTGGTTACTAGGAAGTCAGTAGGATATGACCACCCACAAATAATGGTCATGATGTCTTCTACTAGTCCCAATGGAACAGTGATGGACTGGTCTACCAACTTCAGCCTAATGTTGCTCTTCTTCAAGGGAGAAAGGTTCCACGTAGTGTATATCTCATACGAGATCAGATTAACACCGAAACCATAGTCTAGAAGAGCTTTACAAGGCTCATTTCCAGCAATTTGCAAATACACTAAGGGACTCCCAGGATTAGCTAACTTTCTTGGTAGGTTATCGACTCAAATCCAATAAGATATAGCATGGGTCAACATCACAGTATGGATTCGAGATAGATTTTGGTTTGAAGAGGACTTGAATAAAGGTGATGTAGAGGAAGGTGGAGGAGTAGGGCCACCAACCACTGGTGTGTTTGAGGACTTTAGTGGATTGTGAGGTCGAAAGAAGGGTCTTTTCTTTGATCGTGGTTTTGACCCACTTGGTTGGCTAACTAGTTACAGATTAACCGTTTTCGTAGCATTTCCTTGTTGTGGTTGGGCAGGCAATTCACCTTGCATGGATGGAGTAGCTGGTAGCTGTGCAGGAGGTGGAGGAGTAGGTTCATGAACAAGAGGAGTAGGTGCAAGAACAGGAGGAGCATAAGGATAGTAGGTGGTGTCCCTCCTTGCATATGGTAGTTGGTAAACTTTAGGAGGGTAGTGGTGAGGTTGGTAAGTAGCAACATGACTAGAAGAGTCTCGTGGAAATAAAAGTCATTGAACATAATAACGATAGAGATCTGGTTGCCGATAGGGGTACTGTTGTCTTGGAGGTGCCAACACTCACAATTGTGGTTGCTGCCACTACTGATACAATTCATAAGGTTGTGGTGGAGTTCCACTTGGATAATACTGCTATGGTTGATGAAATTATCGAGAGTTGCCTTGTGGATAAGGTAATCTTTTGGGTGTTTGCCTTTGTGCAAGTTGTGGATGTAAGGCATACACCCCAGATTCTTGCAAGTGTGACATAATTGGACAACATCTCTTGGGATGTTCATACTGGAAGATGTCACACTTGCCATCATCATCTGATTCGCTGTCTACAACCATCTCTATCACAGCCATCTTACCGTTATCCTTACCCTTGGATATGGCACGTTCAACTTCCTTATGTCTTCAATGCTCACGCTTACCACTTTGTTCCTTGGACTCTTCAGCAATTTTTAAGACAACTTCAAACTTATTATCCATGGAGTCCCATAATTGGTCAACCTTAGCCATAATTTTGAATTGAAATTTCTGGAGTGGCAAGGTTTTTTGATTAGCAACCTCATCTCTTGTTGACTCATCCTCACTGTCACAAAATCGAACCCCCCTTTTGCGAATAGAAGGGTCCTCGTTGTATTCCTCTGCACTTTCTCGCTTTCTCAAATCTCCATCCTCCTTGGCTATCTGTTCAATTAACTTTTGGATCCAATGGGCACTTAACTCTGTCAATCTCCCTTGAGCATAAACACCAAAGGTTTTCCTTGTTTTGGATCGCAGCTCATCTATAATATGATGGAGTTGATCAAGCTAAAAACATCCATGGTCGGGACACTTATGCAATAGAGAGTAGTATTAGCCAATAGCAGCATCCAAGGCTCATGATTTCCTTGTTTTCACCCTTGGATTTGCTTCCTTAGGTTGGACACTCGAGAGTACATTTGATATTTATCATTAAACAATTCTAACATCGTACTCCACTACCTGATTGATTCAGGTTCCAAGGACCAATACCAGTTTTCTACTTCCTTAATGAGTGTCCTTGGAAATAATTTCAACTTCTGCCAATCATTCTCAATATTCTGCAAGGCACATGCATCTTGCAAGACTTGGAGATGATTTTGTGGATCAGTGTCGTAGCATCCCTCAAACTGAGAGATGTTGTTCATGTGCAGCCTTTTTATTCTGCTATCCTTTACATGCCTTGTTGGAATCCTCATGACCTTTACAATGTTTAACATGCTTTGAGTGGCAAGTAGAGGTTCATCAAGGCCATAGTGATGGTGCCTACGATGTTCTCTACTAACCCTTCTTTCATGGTTGTGGGTCTCTTTGGATCATCCACGCCTTCAATCGCAACTATCCTAATGGTCCCTTCTGTTGTTTTGGTCCCATCGATCACCTCCATTGCGGTTATGCCCTCTGCGGCTATGATCTGAGCCAAATGAAGAAGAAGAAGGTGACAAAGGGGAAGAGGAAGGAGGGCTTGCATCGTGCTGATGCCTACTACCTTCTCTTCAATGATCATGACCACAATCGCAATCATGACTTCCACTTGCCCCCTTTTCATGACTTACTCCTCTAGGTCCATTTTTGTCATTGGATCCGTTTTGACCAAAACTAGGATTATGAATTGTGGATTGCACATTTTGGTTGAGGGCCCCTTGACTAAAGTTAAAGAGAGGAGTGTCACCAAAGGAAAAGTCCCTAGAAAAGTGTTCACCTCCATCCAATGGGCCAAGTGGAGGTGGAAAGGTGTTTGATCCCTTGTCCTTCGAAAGCTCATGTTGTTGCACCAGCTGACGATCCCTTAACCTTTGTGCTTCAGTGGGATTGTAATCCCTTGAATCGAGATCTCACATGTCATACTCCCCATGAAGATGTTGAAGTCCATGTCATGCAAGCATTAGCTGGAATAGATTGATCCAATGACAACAAAATGTTACCTTCCATGTTGTGCCACTACAGCATTTCATCTTGATGTAAGATGAAGGTGAAGCCTGGTACATACTCATCGGGATGAGCATATACCACTCGGTATTGTTGAGGCACTTGGTCTAGCTTGGGTAGAGATAGGCTCCTGTGAGAAGAAGACACTTTATATTTGTGAATCTATATGCAGTGTGCAGTTAAGATTTAATTTAGTTATAATAATAATTTTGGTTTTGTAAGATTTAAGCTTAGGGTTTGAACAATGAGGTTACTAAGTTTCACTAAGTTTAGATAGCGCATGTAGAACTAAAGTCCCTAGCAATGATGCCAATGATGAACGGCGAGGTACCCCTACGCCCAATCATATGAATCATAGGCATTCACATGTGATCTGGTTAAATTCCATAGACTTTAATTACCAAGTACACTAGAGCTAAATGGTGAGTTCATGTTGTCCATTCGTTGTCTTCTTGGTGAGAGTAATTAAATGCTAAGTGAACTATTGTCTAATTTAGCCTAACACAAGTAACTATCCCCACTTCTCGGACACATCCTGAACTTTGTGTAAACATTGTTAGGTTGTCAAACGCTAACCATTTCTGAGTTACCAAGTGTCACATGTATGTTCAAAGGGGTCGTGCTTGTGTATTTTAATTAATTGCCTAATTAATCAAAATTAATTACTGAATGAATAACATTAAATGTGAACTGCATGAAATCACAATGTATAAGTGCATAAAGAAAGAAAGTCTTAAGTGCTACAAGGATAAACCAAAGAGCTTGTCTTTATTTCCAACACAATGGTGTGTTCAGGTACATCAATGTTTGAATAAAGATCCGATTACACTTAGACCTTATGTTGTGGGCACTTGGAAAATATTCTAATTCTCGAATAAACAAACTGCAAGAATTTCCCTACTTGACTGAAAAAACTCTCCCTTGAATCCTATGTCCAAGATTTGTATTTATAGGCCTAGGAGTACCCCACGATATCGCATGCCCAATATTGCATCTTGGGCCGCGATATCGCATACTTGATATCATGTACCTGATATTGTGGCCACCCCGATATTGGATACTCGACATCGAGGCTCATGTAAAACACGATTCATCACCAGATCTTTGATCTTCTTCATTTCCTTGATGGCTAGAAGATATTCTCCTCAAAATATTTCCCAAGTTAATCTTGAATTTCTTCATATCTCTTCTTAAAGTTTTTGCAAAATCTTAGTGCTTGTAGGTCCTTACTTTAAAAAGAACTTGCATTTCAGCTACAAATGCCTTAAAGGAGCCTTTTAGCTCTTAAAGCTCTTGTTCAAGCTCTTGATTTGTCTTGTTCTTAAGAGTCATACCTTTCATAAGTCTAAAGGTAAAACTTAAAGTAACAAGAATGATATCCAAAAGCAAATGCACAAATATCCATAAAAATATTATTTTCATTCAAATAAAACACCAAGTGTAAACATAAAAGTGTAAATTTGAAGCAATTCACTTCAAACCCTAGCCTTTCAAATATATTGGTTCTTAAGATCACAAACGAAACTTGATCTTATAAGATTCAAGAAATGTTTACCAATCTTAGGTTCTCCAAACCATAAGTGGCTATAAAGCTTCAAAATTCTTCAAAATCTTGATGAAGATCAACAATTCAAGTGCGGAAACCTCCAAACCAAATGCATATGTGTGGATTTCTCCAAACCAAATGCCCTGATACCAATTTGATGTGAAGCATACCTCAAAAAACTCCAAAAAGGATCCATTCCACAAGCTTTCTAAGAAAAAATCAACTTAGAAGAAAGAACAAGATAATGAATTGGAGAAAATTCCCCTTTTTATAAGAAAACTTTGAATATGCATAAAATTACATAAAAGATGAGGAGCTAATCTTAACTCAAACCTCTCCCAATGATATTAGAGATCATACATGTTTCATCTTAATCCGAAATTTCTCATAATGGAGCTAAAGCTCAAGAAAAGACACTTATAATAGATTCTCTTAATCTCTATTAAGTGCTCGCCCTTGCATCTCACTCAATTCTTCTTACACAAGCTCTTAAGAGACTTCTCAAATCTTTGACTCTTACTCTTCTTCTTAAGACTAACCTGCTTCCTCTGATTAGCTTGATTAGCCTTCTCCCTTGGACTCTTATTTATAGATTCTTGGTGTGACCTTTCATTTTCCATCCAATTTGACATTTAATTTGATGTCCATTAAATTTGGCATTAGATGTCTAAAGAAAATAGTGTATGTCTATCCTAAGGGCAAAGATGCTAGAGTAGATGTTTTAAAATCATGTTAGATGTCTTGGATTAGACATATTGAGAGTGTGTAGATGTCTAATATGCAGATTAGACGTCTAATTGTAAGGGTATACACCTATCCTGCTAGGACCAAAATTAAATATGCTCATTTTGAGGTCTAGAATCTCCATACACCTTCAAACAAGTCCCCATAGCCCCCAGAACCTCCTAGACTCATCAAAATAAGTCCACAACACTCCCAAACATGGCAAAACACCTTGGAATCATCATGAAAAGGTTAACACAAGAAGACAAACACAAAAATAACACATACACATCCAAGATACATTGAGGATTACACAAGGGCTAGGTGATGTCCTCATCAACATGCTTCATTAAAAATGTAATTTCAAGCATGGATGAATTTAAAATTAATGATGCATATCCCAATTGATCTTTCCAAGTCTAAGAAAATTCTGATAGCCTCAAGAGATGTTGGAAAATGATCTCAATAAGGAAAAGTCAAAAAGAAAGGGAAATACTTGTGTAAACTCAAAAAGTGTAACAGATCTCACTGAACCATACCTTAACTATAAACATAATATATTTCCTTGAAACCTAAATGTCTAAGGCTTGCAAAAGTATAAAAAATTGCCACGTGATATCTCATCTAAAGGATTTACAAATCTAAAATAATTTAACTATAAGCACAACTCAAGACTTATAATTAGCATGATATATTAGAAGAATTATCAATCACTATAATGATGCCTTCAGTGTAACTTGAACTAGCAACATCTTGCCTAATAAGATAATCTCATTAGATAAATAGAAAGACATTGAAAAATATGCTTTGCCAAAGACTATGGCCAATAAGATAATAAGACCAAACATAATGCTTTTAAATACCTTTTATGAGAAATTAAGGAGGGTAAGAAATGGATTTAGGATTCAAGTTAGATGAACAAAGAATTTAGTTATAAATAAAAATTTTAGAGTGATAGAGAATATACTTAATAAGGAATTTCCAGAGATGAAGTTGATTGCATAACATGGAAATGACAAACCATGTATATGTCTTTAAATTCATAAAAACTCTTATGAAGACAAAATGGTAAAATGCTAATGTTAGATGGTATTCCTATCGACATTTGAAAGTTTGTTGTAGATAAAGGGATTACTTGCTTAGTAAATTTACTTAACAAAATATAGAAGGAAAACTTATCAGATGATTAGAAGAGAAGCACCATTGTACTTATCTACAAGAATAAGGAAGATATTCAGAACCATGACAACTATAGAATAATCAAGTTTATGATTCACAACACAAAAATACAAGAAAGAGTTATTGAATAATGTTTAAGGTAAAAATCAATAGTCAATGGAATAAGTTTAGTTTTATGCTCGAAAGATCAACTATTGAAGTCATTTCCTTACTAAGATAACTTATAAAGAAAGTTAAATGTAAAAAGAAGAATATTCGTATACTTTTCATAAATTTGAAAAAAGCTTACAATAGAGTCATTCCAAAGATTATTTGATAAGCCAACATGTTCCTATTGGATACATCAAGACTTATTAAGAAATATATGTTTAATCCATGACTTTGAGTTTGTACTATCTATTGAGAAATCATTAACTTTGCTACGAAGGTAGGGTTACATTAAATATGAACTCTAGGTTCTTACTTGTTTACTATTATTATGGATGAGATAATTAAAGAAATATAAGATGATATCCTTTGATGGAGACTTGAGAAAGAACCCTAAAATCAAAAGGATTGATAATTAGTAGAGATCAAATGAAATACATGAAGTCTGATTGTAGTAAAAAAGTAAGTAATGAAGATTAAAATTGAAAACCAAAAAGTCACATAAAGTAATTCATATATTTAGGATCTCTTATATAAGATAGTGATATGAACAATGATGTGATAAATAGAATTCAAGTAGGATGGATGAAGTAATAAGAGGTTAGTAGTGTACTTTGTGATAAAAGAATTCCCACTATATTGAAGGAAATGTTGTAAAGATCTATTATTATACTTGAAGTTATTATGATGTGGAATGTTAGCTAATCAAGAAGTGACAAGTTCAATGCATGCATGTATTAAAGCTACACATGCTTAGGTATATGGTTGGTGTGACTAATAAAGATAAAATTAATAATTCTCTTATTAGGAAACATTTTGGATAAGATGTGTAGATGAAAATATTAAGAAAAGTCATCTTAAATGGTTTGGTCATGTGTAAAGAAGGCTACAGAGTGTAGTTAGTAGAAGAGATTGCTTTGCAATACAACTTTATAAGATTTTCATGATAAGGCTCTTTATGAGCTAAAGATAGATGGCTTAAGTGATTAGCTCATTGTTTGACAACTCAAGTGATTAGTCCACTATCTAACAAGGATTTGTAGTAAAGATTTTGCAAGTTTGAATCATACTTGAAACATTGTTATATTTCTCTATAAATTTCTAAAGTATAATATTAGTTATATGTCTTGAGATGTATATATAGTAATATTATTTCAGGTTCCTCCTACATTCCTCCTCCTTAGGAGGAAATGAGGATGTTGAATCTAAAAAAAATTTAAAATTTTTCCTCTTTATGTTTTATGTAAGTTCTATGAAAGTATTATATTGGGGATACATATAGTCATAAAAGTTTTAGATTTAGTCCCATTCTCTCTCTTTTGTTTTTGTAGAGTTCTATTGAGGGGAACGTGTTTATATTAAATATATGTCCAAGCTATATATCAAACATGATACTTTCATAGAACTTATATGGAATATAAAGTTTTCTTAAGTATAATTCAAATTAATAACCTCTTGTCTACAATCCTTATTAGAAAAAGAGCTAACCACTTGAGCCACCTCTCATTGACTAGAGTTGTATTGAGAGATGTTAGAATCTAAAACAATTTGAGTATATGTATACCTTAAAACATATAGTCAACTTGATGGTTTAAAAAAACTTAAGAATGACATAACAATATCTTAAGTTTAACTTGAACTAGTAACATTTTATCTACAAATCTTTATTAAGTAATTTGCTAACTACTTGGGCCAACTCTCATTGGCTAAAGTTGTATAGAATGTTTGGTCTAGTGGTAATGCTCTTGATTTGAAAGCAACAAGTTATGGGTTTGATTATGGTAGGCAATGCTAGGTTATGAAGTTCTAATTCGACTATATATCTTAGGGTGCATCTATGTTACAATTATTTTGGGGCTCCAATGTTCTACCATTTGAGTTATCTCAGAGTTGTTTGGTCTTCTTTGCAAAACTATTTAAGAGTTGTCTTAGGGTTATTTGGTATTCTTTGCATGTGCCCAAACCATCCAAGATATTGCACTTGTAACTTATCTAAAATAAAAGTCACTCCAAGTCTTCCTCCAATGTTTGTACTGTACAATGTAGTTTATTTGTTTTAGTAACATTCAATATCTATCTAAGCATTCACATTTCTAAGATTGATTTGTTGTGCATACCTCTTTTATACTACCAAGCATTTAACATTATATAAAGTAACATACCTAAATGTTGTTTCTAAAATTTTTCTTTTAGTTTTATGATTCTTTTATTGAAAAGTCTTGAATTAAAAAGAAAAATGCTTAAAACAAGGTGTTAAATTAATTGTAAGAGCCTTGATATGTAAGCCCTAAATTAACTATTCAAGTAAAGTAGAAATGGTTGAACCAAAGTAGGAACTTTTTTTCGATTAAAGACATAGCCCTTGAAAGAACCAATTCTTTGAAGTACTTTTTAAATTTGCTTAGTCTTATCAACATTGATTTTCTTCAATGAACATTGCTTATTTAAATGGTGTTAACTTAGCAATGTAAATCCAAAAAACTATTACTAAACAATACAATTTATTGGTTTTTAATATGTATTTATAAATTTTTAGAGTTTGCAACATATTCTTTCATGTAAAAAGCTCTTCGTAATTTGCTTTTATATTTTGTGAAGGAACTATTCAAGCAAAGGAAGAACCTTATTTTGATTAACATCAGCTTGAAGAATAAATTCTTTAACTTACTTTTTCAATTGCTTATAATTTTTTTATAAGTTGAAAATTGGCAACGTTATTGACTATTGATTATTTAATTCCTTCTATTTTCTACTTTTCTTTATTAACATTTCTTTGCCAATGACATGCATGTTACAACAACTGTCATCAGAATCCTTTTAGCAATAAATATTATTGCAACCTTGTAAAATGATGAAAATAAAAATTGCCATTATTAATTTGGTTAGAATCTTCCATGAAATATTTTGAAGTTTCATTGATCTAAAAATAATATTCATAAAACTAATCTATAGACATGTTATATTTAAATTATCTTTGTAGCACTCTTCATATCTTTTGATAAGTGGTGGACATTGTAGGAAGTAAATCACTTTTAGTGATTTTATTTGCACAAAAATGTCCACCCACTTTTCATGCAATTGGAGGTAGTACCTAAGATCAAATACTTGTAAAGAGGGAAACCAACAAAATGTTGAGGTTAAAGACTTCCGATTTGTGCATCCACACACCTGCATAGTAATCCAAAGTTGTTTGGTAGATTACTCAGTTTGGAGCAATTGTTTAAATACAATGTTTCTAAAGATGATAGATTCACAATAGTTTGTGCCCAACAAAATTAAAGTCTTCAAAGAAATATAAAATATAGTCTTAATATATACATTTTATTTTTATACCATTTTGGTACAACTCTTCCCATCTTTTGATAAGTGGAGGACATCCTTTCAAGTAAATCACTTTTAATGATTTCATTTGCACAAAAATGTCCATCCACATTTCATGCAATTGGTCACAGTAACGAAGATCCAATACTTGTAGAGAGGGCAACTGCCAAAATGATGAACTTAGATACCTCAAATTTGTGCATCTCCGCAAGGTTAGGAATTGTAGAGACACTAATCCTCCAAAGTTATCTGGAAGAGTGAGCAGGTTAGAGCAATTGTTCAAATTCAATGTTTCTAAGGATAATAGATTGGCAATATCCTGTGGCAGTTGGACAAGCTCTCGGCAACCCTGCAAAACTAAAGTCTTCAAAGAAGTAGAAGCCCTCATGCTTTTAGGAAGGCCCTTCAACCCAACGTTCTTTATCTGAATCATGGATAGACAAGGCAAAGTATGCAATTTGTCAGTAATGTACGACAAATGCGGAGCGTCGTACAAGCAAAACGTTGCGAGGGATTTCATGTTGGACAAAAGGCCATGCGGTATCTTCCTTAAATAACTCCCTCTTAGAGTGAAGTCTCTTAGAGATGAGACAACTCCATGCTCATTCTCAACTTTGCCAATAACTGCATTCTTTTCCTTCAAATGAAGGTCTAGGATTGTGACGCTGCTTGGCATCTGCATGCACGCAAGAAAACAAGCAAGGACCACCAATTCCATCATCATGAACGAATGCATGCACCCACTGACATACGTCTACTTAATTTTTCCAAGAATTACTTGCTTGAACAGCAATTTAATTACACCAAATTTAACCACATATATACATATTTTAACAAAATGGTTAACTTTTGATCACCTGGTGCAGGTAGACGGTGCAGTTTGGTGCATAGGCCAGATACGTTAGTTGAAGGCAACGCTTCACATCAAAGGGCGGCGNAATGCCCTTCACGCCCTGCCAAGTATCCTGCCACAGCTTAAGCCATGAAATATTTGAAATTGTAACTTTGATTTAGTAAAAACAGGGAGAACACGGTTTTATAAGAACAAGGTGCAATCTCCTGTGACTTTTCAAAAGCTTGTTTGGTGCACCTTACCGCCGCCAAAGAAACAGGTAAAAAAAAACTCAGATTTTTGAAATACTTGAAAATGGTTGCTCCAGAAAGCAATTTTCAAAATTTGTCAGCAAAATTGCATCACATAGCATTGTGTAATTTAAATAACTGTAAGAGTAATTGTATGTTATCAACAAAATTGAAACTGGTAAGGACTCGGGAATCAAGGAGAATAACTGGAAGTTCGGTTGAAGCTTCATGAAGTTCTTATGGTTTTTCATGACTTTTTGGATTCTTGGTGATTATTGATACTTACCGGCAGGGCTTTTTAAAATATCACACAAATGATTTTAAAATATTTAGAGTGATGAATTCAAATTACAATGAATATGACACAAAACTAACCCTAGTCAATTCAAATTACAATGAATATCTTATAACTATATAGTAGGTTCATCTAGGTTCATCTTTTAACCATGTTAGATATTCTATAATGAGAGTTTGGGTTGGAGTTGAACAAGGTTGAGGGAAAGAAGTCTCTTCAGCCAAAATTCAAATGTGTAGAGCAGGCAGAATCCGAATCAGACTTTCAGATGTCACTTAACATATCCATGATGAAAATAGAAATGTTTGATTGAATTTCTGTGTAAGGTATAAACATGTAATTGTTGTAAATAAAACATGTATAAAAAAGTTTTTCATTGCTGGCATTACATGGATTATTTCCTATCTGAACTAGGAAAGAACAAAAAAGAACTTTACCCTGTTACCCTTCGTCATGCTTGATAAATAATAATGTCTAAATTCCTTGAAAAAGTTATGTTATATAATCAAAAAAAATAGAGATGAGCACCTGAAAATCGCCTGATTGTAACATGGATTCCAACTGAGCGACGGTGGTGATTCTGTTGGATTTGCATCTACTCCGACCCATCTCTAATAACACGTCATGCACTTTTCCTACCTTTCGACCCTCCTCTTGTGTCACGACTCCTTTGGTGTGTTCAACAAATGTTGGTTTAACGAGTGCCCTCCTGTCAAGCACCTCCATGGTGTCCTCTCCAAATGTGTTTTGTAGGAAAGCCCATGTATACCTGTCGTAGAAAAAGGCACAGATGTCGAAGAAGGCTTCGGTGTAGCATTGTTGCAAGCCATCCAATGCGAAAGAGAAGAACTCAACATTCTCCTCCCCAAATTGTTCAGCAGAATCACGCTTACGCTGCTGCCGTATCATATCCACGGCGACGTTAATGTTTGTGTGGTACTTCACATATCTGCTCACCATCTGAATTAGCAGAGGAACGCCGCTGCAAACCTCTTTCAGCAAATAATTTCTTTGCTGTTTAGTTAGCTTATCCACAACATCACTCTCCATTTCCTGTTTTAACAGAGTAAGCGTCTCTGCTTCTGGCAAAGAATCCACACTCAATACTTTCACATCATTTCCACTGTTAATGCCCCCTAAACCTTGGCGTACACCTGCGTCTCTTGCCGTCATCAGCAACCTTAACTTTTTTGAGGTGCTGAGATTTGCAGGCAGGACTTTGGCAAGCTCCCCTCCATTCAACACATTGTCAATGTAAATGAAACACGGCTCCTTTTCAAAACACTTTTGTAGAAGTATTTGACCATCTGTGCTGGTGGAAGGCTTCACTTGAATTTCAGAAATGTCATCTAACATTTTATTTTGCACAGCCAATGTATTGGGAACACTTCC
>MNCI01017471.1:201674-230892 GCA_015680685.1 Gnetum montanum
AGATTAAAATATGAAATACCTTATAAATTTCAACATAATATATGTGAATTCCTATTTTTATAGGATATCAAAAACATTGTTGATGTCAAAATCGAGAAGTGGAAAGATCTTATTTTGGGATGTTAATGGATGCCTAAATATTGGATTGATGCAAAAGAGAAAAAAAAAAGAAAATATTTTATATGAATTTCTTACTTGGATGTGGCAAAGACCAATGTTTTCCTTAAAATTGTAAATGTTACTAGATACGTAAAAAATTTTAAGCTAATGTATGATTTCAAAAGTCATTCAAGAAATTGGAAAAGAAAACATTGCACAAGATTTTTATCCTATTTCACTGCATGGATCTTTTGCTTGAAGATATCGAAAAGCTTCCATGGGTAAATATACTCATTTGAATTTAAATCTTATAGTTTTATTCACTTAATAATTTTTAGTATTTATTAATATAAAATGATTTTTTATATTGCACTATTTGTTTATTTTTATAGGCAACAGAAATTGTTGGAAAATATAATAAAGTAGTAATGTTCATATACACACATATTTTGGTGCATGCTTTATCTCTACAATGCAACAAAGGAACAAAATTAAAAATTCCAACACAAACAAGATTTGCATCTAATTTCATTGCATTCCAAAGAATGCTTAAAAGCAAAAGTGGTCTTACAACATTATTCATTCGCTCAGAATGAGTATAAGAATTTACATAAATTGTATATTTAGTTTCTATTACATTTTTTATATTTCACTCTATGATATAATTATTGAAAGTTTTTTGGATAGACATCTCTTGATGATGAAAAATATAGTCTTTCATTTGAAGGGATTGCTATTTCTAATTGAGAAGCATGAAAAAATTTGGAAGAAATTGTTGAGGTATGATATTTTATAGAGTTCATTTTATTGTGTGAATCTCTACCATCATATTCTTTTATTTTGAATGCCTAATAGCTACCCTTTATTTTTTAATGCTCACTCATTGCTTAACAACTTGTCATTTTGTGTTATAAAGTAATGATGCCTAACAACCTATTTTTACTAACTACTTACCTGCTTGATAGCCTATGTCATATTTATGTCTAGTTGACTAACTATTTTGAGTTGCATTTCAACCAATGATATTGTAGCTTAATGTTGTTTTGCTAACTATCTAATAATTATCAATCAAAATATTTAGAATCTAGCTACACTTTAATTACATACTAGCTATTGTTATTGTAGCTCAATCACAATTTTTTAATTCTTATAATTATATATTTTTCAGATTTCAAAGCCACCTGTGAAAGTGCTACATCTTGTGGATGGAGAGTCACTTCTAATGGGCTACTTGCAGGAAGCATTAGACAAAGCTAAAGAGAGAATTATCAACTATTACAATTATGAGAAACAAATATATGAATCAATTTGATACTATTGATAAGAGAAGGTTTGGTTTACATTGTCCAATTCATGTAGTAGCACATTCTCTTAATCCCAGTTTGTTTTAAGCACATATATCAAAGTTTAGAAATGATTAAGAAACTAGAAATGGATTAATGAAAACCATTGAAAGACTATTAGATGACTTCATAGTTAGGTCTGCAATTTATTAAGAATTAGTAAAGTATTCAGCTCCAGATGGTCCTATTGGATTTTCGTTAGATGCAATTGCTTCTATATATACTATGTGACCAAGTATGTTATTTAGTAGTTATAATTATGTATTATTGCATTTTAATTTTCTTTAATTAATACACAATTCTTTCTTATTATTCAATTACAAATCAATGGCAGGATGTACTTGGGATGCATCTTTCTAACTTAGGATAGCTAGCAAGAAAAATTTTATCATAGCCATGTTCCTCTTCAGCTTGTGAAAGAAATTGGAGTTTGTTTAATGATATGCAAGATAGAAAATGCCATAACCTTAGACTAGAAAGGCTGAATGATTTAGATGATTGGCTTTCCCACAAAAAGTATAGTGAGGCATAGTAGTTGATTGAGCCATAGCAATATTGTTAGACAAAAGATTCTTGTATTCCACAAGGACTTTTTCTTCCCCAAATGGTAGATCCGATACCACCTCGTTAATGAGGTTCTCAGATGATAACGACCTCCAAACATAGAACCTTGCGAATCCAATATGCTCCATGGTGTTGGTAAACTTATTGAAAGTGATGAACTCTCCCAAGAAATTTGCCAGGGATTGTTATTAAAGTGCTTGCAATTAAATATTTAAAGATCTATTTTCATCTTTAGAGGCTAGAGATGAAAAATTATCAAGTAATTAACAATGTCGAGGCTAAACTAATAGAGGCTGACTTTACACATTTAAATAATCTTATAACTAATGAAGAAATTAAATAAGTCGGTTTCATGATGAAAACTAATGAAGTACTAGATCTTGATGGTTTTCTACTCGATTTTTATCAAAAATATTGAAATATTGTTGGCAAGGATATACAAGATATGGTACATGAATTTTTGGGGATTTGGACATCTACTTAAATCTCTTAATTTTACATAGATTACTTTAATTTTAATGTAGGAAAGTGCTCTATTAATCTTTGACTTTAGACTTGTAGGCTTGGGTAATGTTATTTATAAATTATTTTTAAAGTCTTAGTAGCAAGACTAAAAATTATTAAGTCAACTATAATCAGAGATTGCTAAGTAGGATCTGTGAAAGG
The DNA here is from genome assembly GCA_015680685.1 of Gnetum montanum. Classification (NCBI taxonomy): domain Eukaryota; kingdom Viridiplantae; phylum Streptophyta; class Gnetopsida; order Gnetales; family Gnetaceae; genus Gnetum; species Gnetum montanum. The sequence goes on from MNCI01017471.1 coordinate 204,347, forward strand.
AAAATAAATTTTAGTATTCAAATTATTCTTGTCCATGAATTTTTTTCATTCAACTTGAAAACAAAACAATTGAGAGCTTGAAGGTTCAAGTTGCTTTATCTAAATGTAGAGACCACCACTTGGAGTGATGGTAAGGTGATTGTTTGTCAAGTTGTAAGATTTGGTTTTGAGCTTGGGTGGAGCCGCTTAGAAAAGCTTAGGCTTTTGCGCATCCATTGCCCTCTTAGAATTGTACATAGGTAGGATAAGCATTAAGCTTCTGGGTAATGATCCCTAATCCTAACTTGAAAATAAAACAAAGCTTATGGCTATGTCTTATGGAGATTTTTGAATGTCATATTATATAAATTTGGATTTCTTGATCATTGGTGTTCAATACTTAAAGAGTGTTATGCTATTACTTCATTCTCAATGTTGCTCACTTGGAAAGTTACAATGGGCTAAGACAAGGAGCTATGGAAGAGATAAGTTAGAATTACAGGCTAGGATTTTTAATAGGATGGCTTAGAGATTAGATAATTGATGTGAAAAACTTCTCACTATGGTTGGAAGATTACAATTAATTTGCAGTTGTCTTCAATCTATACTGCTATACTTAATACCACGTCTTTGAACTCCTAAAGAGGGAGTAAAGAGACTAGAGAAATTAGAATGTGATTTTCATTGGTAGAGTGGTGTAGGCACACCTCTTTCAAGCCCCATTTCTATCCCTATAGGTGGTCATTTGTAGGTTTTAGGAACCTAGAGAGATGTCTTGGAGGTCAGAGATATGTTTTGGCTGAGAACTAGTGTTGCATAGGAGATGTCCCATTTGTAGGGGAGATGTTTCTTACTGTAGTAGAGACATCTCTAGGGAGACGTCTCTTTCTATAGCAGAGATATCTTTGGGGGTATGTCTTGGCCTCAGAGGAGATGTCTCACTTTGACAGGAGATGTCTTGCCTAATACAGAGATGTCTTATTTGAAAGTTGAAAATGATAGCAAGAAGTCCTGCTGAAGCTATAGATGTCATGTATGATCAGGAAAAGTTCCAAGTTGGTACTTCCAAATTAAGAAATAACTAGAAAAGATGAGAGCAAATCTCCAAGTTGAGCATGGGACAAGGTTTCCTAGGGTTATTGTCTTGAATTTAATAAATATTGTTGTGTGTTTCATATTTTGTGGCATGGAGAGTGGCATGAGAGCATAGGTGTGAGATTGCATGAGTGTGTGTGCATCTCTATGGTCCATTGGGCGTGTTTGTTTTTGTGTGTGTTATGTGTTTGGATCTCAATCTTGTGTTTGTGGTAGAGACTCATTTGGTTGTGCCTTGCATTGAAGACAACTGTTGTGTGGTTGTAGAGCCTCATGCTCTGCAATGTTGTTGAGTGTGTTGTTGTGGGTTGTGGAACCATTGAATTGTAATCTTCTTTGCATTAATTAAAGATAGCTAGTTTTTCTTGTTTTCGAGCAAATTAAATATCTTCTTGAAATACAAATGCCCATTGCTGAATTACCAACCGAGTCTTATATAATATTTGGAAACTTAGATGTACCACACTTTTTCAAAAGACAATTATTTCAAACTCCTTACAACTAACTACTTCGGAAAAAAATGCAAATTCTACGTCATGTTCACTTCCAAATTATATCTCAAGCCCCCAAATTCACGATGAATGCTAACCAGTTGTTTTTCTTATTGCAGCCATGGAGTCATATCGGAGATCCAATTAATCATCATCATCAAGCATCACTTCAGAAGAAAATCTCCTAAGTAAGCCACAGTTTTCTACACCAGTCGGCCTTTTTCCTCTTTCTTCCACCTTTGTTCTCAACCGACAATCCACATCCAGGAAAGATACACACATTTCAGCGAATGGTTAATCTTTGGATTGCATTTCCATTCCCTGTAGAATGCTAAGTTTAACATGTTTCCTCTATAATAGTCTCAGTCAACACGATTTCACTTCCTCCTTTCCTCAATCTATATGTCTGGATTAGCTTATGTACTAAATTTTGTTTTCTATTAATAAAATTCTCTTTTTGGGTCCGACACCCCCCTCATAGCGATTGCGTAGAGCACTGATAAAGGAATCCACGTCAGCAAGCTTGGCTGCCTGCGTAATTTTCGTCATGGTGGCATCCTCCTTACCATACAGGATATTCTCTCGTTTAGAGCAGGCAAACAGTACAGGCTCCTGGTTTACCAGACCAATCTGTCTTCTCAGCCATTTCAAATCAAAGCTCTTTAGATCGTAGTTGTCAAAGAGTACCTGACCTGCAATCATATACCCATAATTCAGATTCTAAAATAACCATAAACCCACAGGCAGATCCTCAAAAACTCCCAAACCCCAACAGATCATGCAAAAAGTTAAAAACAGGTCTAAAAATAAGACCCATAATCAGTTAACACAGCGCGAAAAGCCTGCTACCGAGATTATCGCCATAATCCAAAACAAGTACACGATTTCTTCCGCAGATTCAGGCACCGGGCGGAACGCAGAGATGAGCACTAAATGCAGAAAGAAACAAAACCTGAAGTAGGATCGTAGAAGCGTTCAATGAGCGAAATGACGGTGGACTTGCCAGAGCCGCTACCACCCACAATGGCAACCACTTGTCCAGCAGGAATGTGAAAATTCAGATTTTCAAAAATGGGAATGTCCGGACGAGAGGGATAGCTGAAACACACATTCTTGAATTCCACGTTTCCCTCCACAATCTTCAGAGTGAGTCCTCCTCCGCTAGAGTTCGAACTTGAACGCAGCACTGACTCCTTGCTCTGCTCAATCATGTGGAATATGCTGTAGGCTGCGCCCCTTGCTCGTGTAAAAGCTCCATGGTCTGGTGCTGACTGTCCCAGTGCCCTGTAAACAATCACGGACCCACAACCCAACACAGGCAGTTAAGACCCAATAATATCACGCCAGATCAATTACTGGCATTCAAACACAACACACGCGAATCTTATCAGAAATCTGCATCAATCAGTCTGCTAGAGTTGCAGTGCAGTAAAAACAAAAAAGGAAGTGCAACAGAATTCTATCTATCATTAATTCCATCTGAGAATTGGCCTGCTGCGTTATTGTTGTTGTGCAGTGGATTTGGATGTTTTCAGTGTTGGGTGCTCAGATTTCAGAGAGATTAAAAAAGACGCAACGAAATCATTGGTATGAATTCGCGACAGTTTTAACAGAGATTGTTATGGATGTAACACAATTCTGGCATTAGTTTGCAGAAGTTTTAGTTGGTTATCTTACAGGCCGGCGATAACAACTTTAAGCATGGTGGTGAAGGCCTCTCCGCCATTGATGAGTCCTCGGTGAACCAGACGCGCCGTGTACCAGACCAGCAGAGCCCAGCAAAGAAACAAGATGCCGTACATGCATCCCAGCCCAAATCCCTTGGCCAATCCACTCTTCTTGCCAAGATAATAGGTATCCTTCAGAGCGTTTTTGTATCTGCTCACGGCCTTTTCTTCGCCCACGAATGCGTACACCGTTCTCACGTTTCCTATCACCTGTAAAATTTCACTTGCAGGAGAATTGAGTTTTTAACAGAAACAGGAAATTCGCAGAAAGTTGCGGAAACGTATGGATTTTACAAACCTCCTCTGCAATTCCGCCTGCTTTGACGTATGCCTTTCTTGTTTTCGCTGTCAGATTGATCAACAGAAACGCATGGAGCCCGCCTGAAATTGCGATTGCAGCGACTATGGATAAAGTTACCAGACTGAGCTGCCATATTGTTGCAAAGCCGATCGCAAATCCAGCCACAAATAGACTGAAATAGTGCAGAAAGTTCCCTACCTGCTTTGGATTTGGTCCAGTCGATTAGAATTTGAAGAAAATATAATGAACGTGTTTCTGAAAGTGAAAAACAAAAAGTGGGTTCAAGCCAATTCACTAGTTAAAACTGTAATGGGATTAGAAGAACAACAGGCTAGTATGACGCCATCTGTCACACAGAGAAAGAAGTTATTGAAACGTGAAAACGTTTCAGATCGGAATTGATGTTCAAGAAATGACGAGTTTGAATTAGGTCTATACTTCGACTGCAGATGGAGAAATTTGCGCATGAGAACTTTGTTTGAATTCGGCCATCTTTCAGGAATATTTGAGACACAGACCAATCCTCCAACCAACAATTGTCCTAAAGGGTAAGTGCTTAAAATAAAGCCTTTTTAACACCACCTCATGCATCAAACCCGGAAACAAAAAACAATTCTGTAGTACATCGTAAGACAGTAAGTACTTCTGAGTTCCGACCCACTCGTTACTAACATAAGACTCTGGACATAAATGGTATTTTACCTTCTCAGAGATTGCATTCTGAACGATAAGGATATCAGCAGTAATGGCTGAAACAACTTCACCAGAGAAGAACTCGGCATCAAAGTAACTGATGTCTCTATTCAGAATAGCCCTGAGATAAGCCAGACGAATGCGAGTAACCTGTCTTTCTCTAGACTGCATCCAGCATGCAACTTCAGCCCAGGAAGAAGCCATCGTCACAAAAGCCAGATAAACAAAATCCCAAGAATACTGCAGCAACAAAGCCAACCCACAAAAACCTATCAATCACAACACCCTAAAACACTAGTCCTACTTTTCGTCCAAAAATTCAGTAAAACACTGAACTCAATCCAACCCATAGAAAAACCACATCCTAGTTCAATCAAATCTCCCAAAACCTCTACCCAGAAGTCTTATTAGTTACTTCTCACCCAAAAAACAATGAAAATCTTTGCTTTTTTAATTACCCTAGCCACAGTTTTTGCTGCAGCCGGAGGATTCAGATAAGCCAAACCAAGGCTGTTAATGAGCTTGCCAAAGAAGATAAACCAGACGGGCACAGAGACTCCATGGACGATGGCAGCAAAGAAACCCAGGGCCATGAGAACATAATCCCAGAAATCTGCAAAAGAAAACAGCTTGTAAAAGGGCACTCTGTTCTTGGGCTTCTGCTCCTCCTGCTCTCTGCTACTCCCTGCTGCCTCCATGCTGCTGTTTTTGCTTCTGCTTCTGCCTCTGCTCTATCCGTGCTCAATGCACAGTCCGAAACACACACAGCTTCTCACCGTCAACCACCATTGCCAAGCATATGAAAGCTTAAAACAGAAGGAAAGAATTCCAGTCTCACAAGACAGTGCAAGTCCAAATACAGTTTGGTGAGACTTAAATGGATGAAGACTCGTGTAAGCTTTATGGCCCCTATTCAACTCTAATGGCATGATTAACTATTTCCAGGCGGCCGTTCCTATAGAGCCATTAAATAACAGAGCAAGCAGGCAAAGCAGTATGAAGACTTTAGAGTCCCAATCAATGGCACAGTGGCACATCTCAATCTCTTGCTGCAACTAACCATATCCAGATCATTGGACACATCCAAACCTTCAATTTCGCCGCTGCCCTTCTTTTCTGTAAATTTTTCATTTTAACCTTTCTGTCATCTCTATCTGTGAATGGTTTCGGATCATGGAACAGCTTTTACACATTTGTTAGTATCTATTAAAGATTAAGGGTAACCAAGAGGGCGGGCGGTTCCTTGGCTGGATTCACGCACGCCACTTAGCTCTCCCACAACAACCCTACTGCAAATTCAATGGAGACAGATAAGCGGGTTACTCGCCATTAATGAGCCCTTGTTCCAGGCTCGTGCCGTTCCTTGCGCCAGTCATGCACCCATCTCCTCGGCTGCTTTCATGTTTCTTCTCCAGGTTTAAGTTGGCATGAACTCTTCAACTGAATCTCCTTCTCTTAGCATGGGTGTGGTTCATTGGGTGTGACTGAGAAGTACACGAAAACGCAAGCATGGACGATGCTCCATGGCATTACGCAAATATGGAATATTTGGACTGCTTTGCATGGATAGACATCTACTGTGGCCAAAAAGGCGGTAGAACTGGAACTATGTTGGATAGAAGGTTTTATTAAGGTTGCGGTTCAGAGCTTGCTCACATGTCATGCGCATGAAGTTGATCTATCCAGGGTCTTCCATTATTCTTAGTTTGGGTTTGAGACCTTGATGAGATGATTATTTCACATGACGTGCAAGCATGCATGGCAGGCACAAAGACAGAACCAATGGTAGTGCACATGCACCTTGGGTGTCGTAACCCACAAAGATAGAGCCAAACGGTAGCTCTAAGTGCATTGCTCATCTTTTATGTATAAAGTAGGTTGTAGATTTCATACAAGCATCGAATATCTTTGTAGACCAAGGCACTCAAGTCTTGTTATTATAAAATGAGGTCCACTTAGAGTAATCAAAAGCAAAGGCTACATTTATGCCTTAGGCAAATCAACCTAATGGATGATTTTGAAAGCTAGAGCTAGTGGATATGTACTTTTGTGTGTTAATTATCTGAAGATTGTCAATTAAGAGAAATGATTTGAAAGGTTTTCCTCATAATGGCATCATCATTGCATTAACCATTTTCTACTCTATAACTAGGAATGATTCATAAAGAAAATTAATGAAAGCATCACCCTATGTACCTAATGTAATTCTAACGTCAATATCATGTAGGGGTCACTAAGGGCTTATGTTGTAAGTTTGGGGTTGATTCGAGCATGATGAGTAACAAGTATGCCTAATGCCCAACTATATGTGCTACAAGCATCACATTAGACCATGTCATAATCAATGGATGAAGCTAGGGTGGTGTTTAGTTAGTTTAACATGCAATTGTAGGTCACTATCTTCCCAATTGCACTTGTAGTAGTTTTTAATATATATGGTTAAGTGTAGTTAAGGCTTCTAATAATTGATGTTGCTAAGGCTATGAATAAAACTAATCAATAATTAATTCATTAAGTATTTAATCTAATTAATAATAAAACAAATCTTAAACTAGCCTAAAATGACGAGTGTCCAAGCCCTAATATGCTATTCACATCTTGAGCTAGTGTATCCATTACTAGGACTACTAAACAATATGTTACTAGGCGTACCAAGCTAAACCACTACTAGGATCACCAAACAAATACACATTATACTTGAAATTGGGTAACACTCATTCCATCGTATAATTAATGTGTGATGGAATCATAAAAATTATGTTAGAAAAGCAATAAATAACAAAGAAATTAAATGATGAAAATTAAATTTATTCTAAGTTAAAAAGTTGTAATGGACTTAAATCAATCTTGTTCTTTATTATTGTTTATAGAACTTGTCTAGGTACATTCCACTCAAATAAAGACATTGTATAATTGACTTAAAACCATACCATGGACACACTCAATGATTGTTTATTACTTCATGGAAATAAACAAGAGTCTAGCTAAGCTACTAACCAAATGGTACCATAAGTATAATAGGTGAACAGTATTTATAGGCATTTATTGCAACTATGAACTTTGCATTAGGGCTACAACATTATAATTTTATTGTTCATCATATCCCCACAAATGACTAAAAACTCATCTTCAAGTTATATAAAAATGGGACAAAGTTTTGTTACAAAATTTGTGGAAGTGACATTAACTAATAACAACTAACATGATAAAAGTCTAAGTGCCCCATTTCAAAAATGTATTTATGTAGATGAATTACAAAAAATGACAAATAGATTAGACATGACACCAAAAGTCCGAGTGTCACTTTACAAAATTGTATTCAAATAGATGAATTACAAAAATGACAAACAGATTAGACATGACATCAAAAAATTTTAAAACTTATAGGATACCTTCAAAATTCTCTCATTAATAAATCTTTAGGTTATCCCTAGCAATGGTAAAGCTTCCTACCTTAGTGGCTCGTTGATGAGCAATGAGGTACCCCTACGCCCAACCATATGAATTACAGGTGTTCACGTGCGATCTAGTTGAATTCCACAAACTTTAATTACCAAGTATGCTAGAGCTAAATAGTGTGTTCGTGTTGTCCATTCGTTGTCTTCCCCGTCTCACTTGCGAAATGCAAATGTATGATTAAGTGCGACTAAGGCATAAGATTTTTATTATTTTGTGTTTTATCAATTGATCGCCTAAAACAAGAATAAAAGTGAGAGTAACTAAGTGCTAAGGAAACTATTGTCTAATCTAGCCTAACATAAGTAACCATCCCCACTTCCTGGACACATCCTAAACTTTGTGTAAACATGCTGGGTTGTCAAATGCTAACCATTTCTTAGCCACCAAGTGTCATACGTATGTTCAAAGGGGTCGTGCTCGTGTATTTTAATCAGTTGCTTAATTAATTGAGATTAATTGCTAAATGAATACCATTAATGTAAACTAAATGATATCACAATATATATAAATGAATAAGAAAGAAAGTCTCAAGTATTGCAAGGTGAACCAAAGAGCCCGTCTTTATTGCCAACACAATGGTATGTTCCAGTACATCAATACTTGAATAAAGATTCGATCACACTTAGACCTCATGCTGTAGGCACTTAGAAAATATTCTAACTCTCAAATGAACAAATTGCAAGAGTTTCACTACTTGACTACCAAAAACTACTCCCAATCATGTGCCCAAGGGCTATATTTATAGACCCAGGAATAACCCTATGATATCGAATGCATGATATCACATATTGGACTGTGATATTGCATACTGAATATCGTGGCCACTCTAATATTGGAGCGTATGAAAAACACGATTCATCATACCCCCATGATTGAATGAAAACTCATCCTTGAGTACAGAAAAAGAAGAACAATTTCTTTACAAAATATCTTAGGATGTGTGGACTATTTGACTGACATGTAGAGTGACACAGAGAAAACAAACAAATACAGAAGTGCCCGAGCATACAACATTACAATTGTGTACAAAATTGAGTGCTTATGACAATAGGAAAGAACACCCTTGAATCCAATGGACATCCAACCCTTCTTGGCAATAGAAGAATGAGGGAGAGGAAAAAAAGATCCAACGATCATGGACAATTTCCTATGAGTGATATTGTTGCATCCTCCTTGGTGAAGACAGTCCCGCTTCTAGTCCATGCTTTCCATTGCAATCACAACAAAATCAAGGATTAGTATATAAAGTGTAACATATAGCAGCTGAATACCATGTCGTCAATGATTTTATCTAGCCAAGTTTTGATTGTGATAGATTGATTGCTTGATAATGTTAGTGGGAAGACTAACGAATGGGTTAAGTAAGAGAAGCAGTCCATAAAATTTAGAAAAAGCTTAACACAAGGAATATTGGACAGAGGGTATAGAAATTCACAACAATAAAAAGAAGGAATTTACTAAAAATAGTTATGAAGATGCATACAATTGGATGGCATGGATGGGGTAAATAAAAAGAATTTGATTGTAATAATGTCTAAAGATAAAGAACTTAACTTAACCAAACCAAAAGATATGCAAGTGGGTCCTCCCCAAAGCAGGCACAGGACTTTTATTCCCTTGCATAACTTCAAACCAAGGAGTCCATGGGCACCATGGATGATTAAGGGTTACGGAAAGTTAAGTACAAAAACCCATAAGTAACTGATTGAGAAACCCAACACATCAAACCAAAACATTGAATCAAAACATGAAATCAGCAATGAGGTGAGGCATGAAAAGCATAGATGGATGAGAGAGAGAATGGAATGGAGTTCCTAATTATGGTCACATGAAGTCCCTTGTGGAGTTTGTGATTAAATGACTCGATAGGATCCATCCTCAGCCTAGACCAAAACCAACCACTTTCAATGACCTTGCATCAACATTCTAAGACTAGTCCATCCCTTGAGACACAAGAATGCTCCCACAAAACAACCATCATTCCAAATTGGAGAAAACATAGGAAGTAAGAAAGGGTCTTAGTTAGAGGAGATAAGACAAGTCTCATAACTAGTGCTTGTAGCCCTTTTATTTGGTCTAAGGAGTATGCTTTGAATTCCCATTTTTTTTGAATGGGAACCACACCATGCAAAGACCCATGTGTTTTCGCATTTATTTTATCCAAGGGGTGTTCCTATTTCTTCTTCTTCTTCTTTTTGATGAGGACCACACCATGCAAGGACTTATTTGACTTCCTATTGTGGAATGACACAAAACGGTGAGAAGCTTATAAGAACACCCTCACACACAGGAAAATGGAAAAGCACGAAGAGTACTGCATCCCTTTGAAGCCACACCTTATTCAAACATTTAATTCTTTCCCAATTATGGAAACTACATAAGTCACCAATTTATTAAGGTTGCATTAATGAAAAAGGGACTACATGTTTCCAAAACAAGGAAAACCCTAGAGTGTGTGGATGGGTGGATGATGTGGACTCACTACCTGTTACATGAAAAGAAACCATGTCCTAGTTGTTAGTAATGACATTCAAAGTTAGAAACCAAACATCAATCATCAAATTACAAATGAAACATACCACCATCAAGTAGCACATTACCATTGTACATGACACCTTATTAGCAGAAAGAGTAAAGACACACACCAAATACAAGAAAATATAAAAGAAGGTAAAAGAGTATGCAATAAATATCAAATATACTAACGATGGTGTGAAAAAAAACTTAAAAAAGATCAATAACCTGAAAAAAAAAAGATGTAAAACAAAGATGTAATATAAAGAATATGAAAACAAAAAGTTGTAAAAATAAAAATGTGTAAAACTAAAAAGTCAAAAGATTGAGGAGCCACGTAAAGTGTTAGTATGGGTAGCCATCTTCCCCATGACTAAGTTGGAAGGGGGAGATCTGAAAGATTGAGCATGGTTGTCCATTTAGCGAGGTATCTATTGAGTTGGTTGGCTTGGGCTCATGGAAAGGCTTCAATTGTTCGGTGTTAACTAATTGTTTCTTATTTGGGCTATCAGGTTTATAGATAATCATGGCCCTAGATGGAAAAGTCTCATCAATAATGTAAGGTCCTTCCCACAACGTTTGAAATTTGGTTTGTTGGGGCACATGTGCAAGATTCCAGTAGAGGACTTTGTCTCCTGGTTGAAACTTGACTTTTCTTATTTTGAGATGATGGAATTTCCTATTGAATGCCTTATGTGTTCATTGGATAATAGGGCTATTAACTGATTTTCATCTAGCAAGTTGAGGTTCATTAATCATTCTTTCTATGCTAGACTTAGATTCAAGTCAAGGTCACAAGCTGTAGAGAGTGTACAAAGCTAAGATTGGATGGGTAGTGTTGGTAGTTTTTTGTACATGAGCTCATAGGGAGAATAATCTATGGGCAGCTTCCATGTGGAGTGATAGGCCTAAAGGGCATCATTTAATTTGGTGCTCTAGTCCCTTCAATACTTGCTAATGGTGCACATTAGAACTTTTGTTATCTCCCAATTAGTGATCTCAGCTTGACCATTGGCTTGAGGGTGATAAGGTGTTGTGAGTTTGTGCTCAACCCCCAAGTGCTACATAAGTTTTCAAAAATTGGCACATGTAAAAGGATTTCCATTATCAGAAATTAATGCATGAGGTACACCAAACCTATTTATGATATTTTGTTATACAAACCAAGCAGTAGTAGTGGATGTATAGTTAGTGATGGCTACTGCTTCTACCCACTTAGTGCATATAGTCAACTATGACTATGATATATGTCTTTCCATTTGACAAAGGTGCAATGGGATCCATAAAGTTAATGCTCCAAATATCAGATGGCTTAAGAGGCTGAATCCATTGTTGTGGCCCCTCCATTCGAGCTATCATTCCACCATCCCTCTAACAATGATCATAAGCATAGACGAATTGGTGTGTGTCCCTGAAGATTTTTGACTAATAATATCATACTATGAGGATTTTTATGGCCATGCATCTCCCAACATGATGGCCCTCACAAGGGCCTTCATGAGCATCCTAGAGAATGCACAGTTAATCTGTGTTAGGGACACACCAGCATACTAGGCCATCAAGACATACTTTGTAAAGATTCCCATTGATTTCCATGAAATGCTTGACCTAGTGAAGAAATTGTTGTCTCTTTCTAATGTCCAGCCCTTGTGGCAATTCTTACTTAAGCAAATAAGTGAAGATGGTGTCATACCATTTTGGTTCATTAAGCATTTGTGCATTAATAGCCCCTGCAAGGAGAGATTCATCAAGGAACTAATTAGATAAGGGACTCCCTTTCTCCTTGCCATCCCATCTTAGCCATGATAAGTGATCAACAACCACATTTTCCACACCTTTTTGATCTACCATAGTGAGATCAAACTCTTGCAAAATCATGAGCCACCATATGACACAAGGGCTCACCATTGGTTTATTCATTAGAAATCAAATGGCACTATGATCTATGTGCATGAACACTTTATAACCAGGCACATAGTGCCTAAACTTCTCTAATGCAAACACCACTGCCATCAATTCCTTTTCTATGGTGGTGTAGTTTAGCTATGCACCTGCAATACTTCGGCTTGCACAATGAATGTGATATGGATGTTTTTGATCATCCATCTGCATAAGCATTTCCCCCAAAGCATAATTTAATGCATTAGTCATCACATGAAATAGTTTGGACCAATCAAGTGCTTATAAAATTGGGGTTTCAATAAGCTTTTGCTTCAGTTGCTAAAATGTTGTTTCACACGTAGGGGTCCATATGAATGATGCATCCTTCTTTGTTAATTCCACCAATGGCTTGGCAATTTTGGAAAAATTATCGATGAAATGCTGGTAGGAGCTCGTATGACCAAGGAATGACTGCACTTCTTTAACTGTTTCTGGTTAATAGGTTATTCCTTGGATGACCCTTATTTTTTTAGGGTCCACCTTGATTCTTGCTTTTGAGATATTGTGCTCCAAGACTATGCCTTCTTAGACCATAAGATGGCTCTTTTGCCAATTGAGTTGGAGGTTTGTTTCAACACACCTCCTCAACACCTACTCAAGATAATCTAGGGCTTGCTTGAACGTAGCTCCATAGGTAGAAAAGTTATCCATGAAAACTTCTACCCCACTACCGACTTGTTGTTGGAAAGTGCTAAGGACTAATCATTGAAATGTGGCTGGGGCATTACATAGATTGAATGCCATCTGATGATAAGGACAAGTCCCCCAAGGACTTCTGAAAGTCATCATTGCTTGGTCATCTGGTGCAATCTGGATTTGGTTATAGCCACTATAACCATCCAGAAAGCTATAATAGCTATGCCTAGAAATGGTCTCCAGCACTTGGTTGACAAAAGGCAAATGAAAATGATCTTTGAAAGTTGCCATATTAAGCAGCTGAAAGTCAATGCACACCAACCATTTGCCTCCTTGCTTAGGCACAATCATGAGTGTACTGACCCACTCACTATCTATGATCATCTGCTTTAATTTGGGATTCAAACGTTGCTGCGGCTATCGTTTCTACTTAACGGTGGGGTTAGTGTATATTTGGTGCTGGCATATTCTTGGATCTATACCAGTGAGCTTAAAATATGACCAAGCAAAGACTGCTGACCATTTTTCCACAACCTTCATCAACATTTTCTTTTGTTCTGTAGTAAGCTTGGCATTAATAATGATCAACATTCCATTTTTCAAGAACATATACTCCATTCCAGCTAGTGGTGTCTTTAATTCAAGGGGTTCTTGTTTAAAATTGTCAAGAATCTCCAACTCTTCCCAACTGACATCATCATTTACTCCTTTAGAGAGTTGGTGATGAACTTGCTTAAGTTCATCCATACTTGCAACATATTCATACATTAGGCCCTTAGTAGGTTCCGTGCACAATATATCACTACTAGAATTAGCTGTCAGCCATTGGGTGCCTTCTTGTTTTGTGGTTGCTACATACAAACATCTTTGGATTTCAACTTCTGGTGCACACTGCTTACATGCAGAGATAGATGTTCACTTCACTAACCATAACTTCTGCACACAATGGAACCCTAAATTGCTGTACACGATACATGAAACCCTCTTTTTCTCAATCTCTCCAAATTCATTTTCTTTAGATATCTCCAAGGAAAGATCTCTAATGTCCATTTTGACATCAATAGTGCTTAACCATGTCCCATAATAATTGGGAAGTCCCCCTTGTAGTTCTCCACCTTAATTACTAAGAAGTCAACAGGATATGACCATCCACAAATGGTGGTTACAATGTCCTCTACCAGTCTCAATGGAATAGTGATGGACTAGTCTATTAATTCCAACCGAATGTTGCTCTTATTCAAGGGAGGAAGGTTCCACATCATGTACATCTCATGTGAGAGCAGATTAACACTAGAACCAAAGTTAAGAAGAGCTTTACAAGGCTCATTCCTAGCAATTTGCAAATATACTAGGGGACTCCCAAGATCAGCTAACTTCCTGGGCAAGTTACTAGCTCGAATCCAATTAGATATAGCATGGGTTAACATTACAGTATGGATTTGAAAGGGATTTTGGTTTGAAGGGGACTTAGATAAATGTGAGATAGAGAAAGGTAGAGGAACAAGGTTACCAACCACTAATGTGTCTAAGGACTTTGGTGGGTTGCAAGATTAGAAGAAGGGTATTTTCTTTGATCGTGATTTCAACCCACCTGGTTGGTTAACTGATTGTAGATTAACTGCCCTCGTAGCATTTCTTTGCTATGGTTGGGTAGGTAATTCACCCTGCATGGATGAAGTAGGTGGTAGTTGTGTAGGAGATGGAGGAGTAGGTGTAGGAATAGGAGGAGCATGAGGATAGTAGATGGCATCCCTCCTTGGATAGGGTGATTGGTATACTTCAGGAGGGTAGTGATGAGGTTGGTAAGTGGAAACATGACCATAGGAGTCTCATGGAGATGAAGGTTGCTAAACATAGTAACCATAGGGATCTAGTTGCTAGTAAGGGTACTACTATCTTAGAGGTGCCAACACCCATAATTTTGGTTGTTGTCATTGATGGTACAATTTTTAGGATTATGGTGGAGTTCCACTTGGATAGTACTATTATGGTTGGTGGAATTGTCAACAATTGCCTTATAAATAAGGTAATCTTTTGGGTGTTTACTTTTGTGCAAGTTGTGGATGTAGGGCATACACCCTAGATTCCTACAAGTGTGACATAATTGGGTAACATCCCTTAGGATGTTCATATTGGTAAATGTCACACCTACCATCATAATCTAAGTCACTATTTGCAATCATCTCTATCACAACCATCTTACCCTTACTCTTGGATATGGCACGTTTAGCTTCTTTACATCTCTAGCACTCACGCTCACCACTTTACTTCTTGGACTCTTTAACAATTTTTAAGATAGCCTGAAACTTGTTGTTCATAGAGTTCCATAATTGGTCAACCTTAGCTATGATTTTAGATTGCAATTTCTAGAGTGGAAAGGTTTTCTAGTTAACCACATCATCTTTGGTTAACTCATCCTCACTGTCACAAAATTAAACCTCCCTTTTGCAAATAGAAGGGTCCCTGTGATATTCCTTTGCAGTTTCTTGCTTTCTTAATTCTCCCTCCTCCTTGGCTACCTACTCAATTAAATTTTGGATTCGATGGGTTTTTAACTCTATCAATCTTCCTTGAGCATAAACGCCAAGGGTTTTCCTTATTTTAGACTGCAACTCATTTATCATGTGGTGAAGTTGATCAAGCTAAGAGTATCCATGGCTAGGGCACCTATGTAATATAGAGTAGTATTGGCCAATATTGGCATCCAAAGGCTCATGGTTTTCTTGTTTCCACCCTTATCATTGAACAATTCCAACATCATACTCCACTGCGTGATTGATTCTGGCTCCAAGGATTGGTACCAATTTTCTACTTCCTTTATGAGAGTCCTTGGAAATAATTTCAACTTCTGCCAGTCATTCTCAATATTCTACAAGGCACATGCATCTTGGAAGTCCTAGAGATGATTTTGTGAATTAGCATCATAGCCTCCCTCAAATTGAGGGATGTTGTTCATGTCTAGCCTCTTTATTTTGACATCCTTTATGTGCCTTATTGGAATCCTTATGGCTTTTGCAATGTTTACCATGCTTCAAGTGGTAAGTAGCGGTTCATCAAGGCCATGGTAATGGTGCCTAAGATGTTCTCTACTAACCCCTCTTTCATGATGATGGGTCTCCCTAGATCGCCCATGCCTCCAATTGTGACTATCCCAATGATCCCTTCTATTGTTCTGGTCCCATTAGTCACCTCCATCATGGTTATGCCCTCTACAACCATGATCTAAGTTAGAAGAAGAGAAGAAGATGATGATGAAAGGGAAGAGGAAGAAGAACTTGCTCCACATTGATGCCTATCACCCTTCCTTTGATGATTATGATCATGATAGCGATGGTCACCTCCTTTTTCCTCCTTATCATGACTTGCCCCTCTAGATCCATTTTTGTCACTAGATTTGTTCTTACTAGAACCTAGATTATGAATTATGGATTACACATATTGGTTAAGGGCCCTCTAAACAAAGTCAAAGAGAGGAGAATTACCAAAGAAGTGGTCACCTCCATCTAATGGACCAAGCAGAGGTGGAAAAGCATTTGATCCCTTGCCATCCACAAGCTCGTGTTAGTGCTCCAGCTAATGATCCCCTAACGTTTCTGCTTTAGTGGGATGATAATCCCTTGAATTAGGATCTCACATCTCATACTCCTCATGAAGATGTTGAAGATCGTGTCATGCAAGCATTAGTTGGAGCATCGTTGGAACAAATTGATCCAGTGGCAACACAATGTTTCCTTCCATGTTGTGCCACTGCAGCATTTCATCTTAATGTAAGATGAAGGTGAAGTCTAGTACATACTCATCGGGATGAGCATATACCACCCGGTATTGTTAAGGCACCTAGTCTACCCTGGGCAGAGATAGGCTCCTGTGAGAAGAAGATATTTTATGTTAATGAACTTATCGGTAGTATGCAATTAAGGTTTAATTTAATTATAATTATAATTTTTATTTTTGTAAGATTTGACACGTAGGGTTTGAACAACAAGGTTACTAAATTTCACTCGGTTTAGATAGAGCACGTAGAACTAAAGTCCCTAGCAATAGCGTCAATGATGAGTAGTGAGGTACCCCTACATCCAACCATACAAATCACAAGCGTTCACGTGCAATTTGGTTGAATTCCACAGACTTTAATTACTAAGTATGCTAGAGCTAAACAGTGAATTTGTGTTGTCCATTTGTTGTCTTCCCAGTTTCACTTGTGAAATGCAAATGTATCGTTAAGTGCAACTGAGGCATAAGATTTTTATTATTTTGTGTTTTATCAATTGATTGCCTAAAACAAGAATAAAAGTGAGAGTAACTAAGTGCTAAGGAAACTATTGTCTAATTTAGCCTAACACAAGTAACCGTCCCCACTTCTCGGACACATCTTGAACTTTGTGTAAACACTGTTGGGTTGTCAAATGCTAACCATTTTTGAGCTACCAAGTGTCACATGTATGTTTGAAGGGGTCATGCTTGTGTATTTTAATCAGTTTCTTAATTAATCAAGATTAATTGCTAAATGAATAACATTAATTTAAATTGAATGAAATCACAATTTATATAAATGCATAAGAAAGAAAGTCTCAAGTGCTGCAAGGTGAACCAAAGAGCTCATCTTTATTGCCAACACAATGGTGTGTTCAAGTACATCAATGCTTGAATAAAGATCTGATCACACTTAGACCTCCTGTTGCGAGCACTTGGAAAATATTCTAACTCTCAAATGAACAAACTACAAGAATTTTGCTACTTGACTGCCAGAAACTACTCCTAATCGTGCACCTGGGGGCTGTATTTATAGACTCAGGAATAACCCTATGATATCAAATGCACGATATCACATCTTGGGCCATGATATCACATACCCAATATTGCAGCTGCTCCAATATCGAAGCATATGAAAAACACGATTCATCACTCCTCCTATGATTGCTCTATTGACTCCTTCCCTATCATGTTAAACTTCTAAAGGATTGTTACAATTGTTTCTTGATCTATCCTTAGATCCTTCATAGTCTAATCAATCTTGCTTAATTCAAAAGTCATTGGGACTTCCCATGAACATGAAAATTTAGAAAATGTCTTGTTAGCTAAAATGAACCAAGCAGCAAATGTAGTACACTCTACTTTAAGTGCCATTACCCTGTCATGTAGTTGGTAATCTCCCATACTTTTTGCAATGTTTTTAGCTATATCTCTTTGGTTTGTGAATTTGAACTTGAGAACCTCTAGCTCCACATTAGTTACTTGAACATTTGTTTATTTGGTCATGGAACTAGGACTTACATTCAAAGAGCATAAACATGGTTGTAGCTTGTTTCACTAATTTTGTTCTAGATTTTCTAGTTATACGTATTGCTAAATTGGCATAGCGCAAGTTGGCCAATTAGAAATAATGAGTCAAGTCTTCAATTTGAATATCCTTTATTTTTTGTTTTGCATGACTTGTGACATTAATGGTGTCTAGGATATTTGACCATGTGACCATCCTAGGTTGTTACAATGTGGCATTTAGCTTAGCTTTGGCTATCTTGATCTTCTTTTCATTGATCTCTTTTTGTAGGCCTATGTGATCCTAATAATATTTCTTGATTATTTCCTTTCATGTTGCATCATTCTTTCATGCACTAATCTCAATGGCCATTCATTACCTTACATCTTAGATCTCTTTCATTATTAAATTACCATTTTCTTTGGCCAACTATGTGATCTCCAAATTAGCTTTCTTCTTTTGTTCTCAAATGTAATAAAGGCTATCTTTAAGTTACTCTTTTTCCTACTTGATTTTTTCCAACATCTAGTTGCTTATTGCAAGGTCATTATTCTCTCCCTGTAACACAGTTGATGAGTATTAGATATTTCCTATGCCCAATTACACAAATCACTAGCATGTACATGTGATTCGATCAAATTTTGCGGACTTATTTACCTAAGGAAATGATATTTCTATATGGTGAATTACATAGTTCTGAGTTGTTGTCTTCCCAATCTAAACTTGTGTTAATCTATGCATATGGTTAAGTGTAGTTGTGGCACAAGATATTTATATTTATGCTTTTTGTTATGTTCTATTGCTTGCTAATTGATTAAATGAATAAATATTTAACGTTTAGATCAACTAACCAATTAACTACTTCATTAACTAACTATCCTAATTTAGAATATTTGTTCCTACTTTCCGTACACATCCTAAACATATATTAATGTTACTAGGTTACCAAGTGTATGCTACTGGGCATACCAAGTATCTACTACTAGGATTACCAAATGTCACTATATTATGCTCAAAGTGGTTGTACTCACATTGCTTATGAACTATAATACTAATTACTTAATAACAAGAAAGTAAATTACATGTAAATAAAATTCTTAGAAAGTAAAGTTATGGTAGTCCAAGTGCTACAATGGATAGAAGAAATATTGATTTTATTTTTGTTCATGCAAATGTATCCAAGTATAAATGCACTCAAATAAAATGTCATGCAATCACTTAAATCTTTGTTGTGGGCACTTAGAGGAGAAATATTTTAACTTCTATGGAGAGAAACTGTAAGAGCTTGGCTAAGCTATGATTGACAAGTGCCATAAATATGAGATACATGCACATTTATATAGGCAGTGCTTGCATCAGCATTAATGTACCCACATCAACACAACCTAGGATACATTAAAAAGGATATGTTAATAGGATTGCATTGATGGGCATGTGTCAATGTAGACATCTTAATGATGCTTCATCACACCCTTAAGAATGATTGAAAACTCATTCTTAAGTGAATAAAATTAAGATTAAGTTTCTTACAAACTTTGGGAAAGTATGAAACTTTATTAACTAATTGATTAACTAACTGACTTTGAATAACTTTGAGTGCCATATTGTATGGATTATAAAAATGGGTGCAATTTTATAACAAAAATTAGATACTTAGACAAAATTTAGTAGGTGCTTGTTGAATAGTTGGAGACATGATGAAGTCTCATATAGTGCCTAGAGGTGGAGGCTCTTAGGGCTTTGATGATCCTTCATGACATTCCAGTGCTACTAGAAGCTGAGGCTACCTTGCTTCTATTTCTGATACTATTATAAGTTTAAAGGCATTTAGGTGTGCCTTCATTTTCTCCTCCTTACTATGTGGATCATAGATAGTCTAGGTTGCTTCGCTTAGATTAGTCCATGTAGGGATGTTTCATGGTCATGTCAGTGAAGGAAACATCTTCTTCACATTGAAGAACCAGGATGCAAATATTTTACATTCAACATCGAATGTTTTGACAAGGTTTTGGAGCTCTTGGCCATCATTCATCCTCCTCACTGTGTTCTCAGTAACAATTCATTGATCAGTGAACCTGCTTCTGAGAACTTCAAGCTCCATGTTAGCTATCTTTAAATTTTGATTTGTATCCTTGTGGAGCTTGAATTTTACCTCATAGTGAAGGTAGGAGTTGGCAACCTACTTCTCCAACTCACTTCTTGGCCTCTTTGTTGTTAACATTACCAAGTTTACATATTGGAGGTTGGTAAGGTCCATGTATTTAGTCATTTCTTCAATCTACAACTTCTTTAGGTAGATTTTTGCATGCTTGTATATGTTCAATCTATCAAAGATGGGCTTCCATGCATTACCTCTTTGCTAGAGTTATTGGATGGCCTTATTCACCTTCACCTTGTTCAATTTTATCTCCTTTTCATTGACCTCCTTAAGTAGCCCAACTTGGTTTCTATCGTGATTCTTCACTTTCTAAAATTTTAAGGCTCTATTGTTTTAGGTGGCTATATTAAGTGTAGTCCTCTGAGGAAGGGCATGGACCTTATTTATTAAGAGATTTCTATTTTTAGTTGCTAACATCCTCAAATTCAAGTTTACTTTGGCAAGCTGCTCCTGCTACTAGTGGATGTATTTGACCATTTGATCTTTTTGTTGCTTAGCATTACGTAGGTGATGGTTATCTCTAGTTAGTGTTATTTGTCATGGCCATTGACATTGATGTGTTAAAGATTGTCATTTTCTTTTCATTCTTGGCCTTCTGATAGTACTATTGACGCTATTGGAAAGCTTCATCTCATGTTTGCTTGGTCTAAAGAATGGTAGGACTAGAGAGATGAGGGTATAGTTCTACAATTTTGGTGGCCAATCATTGATTGGTCATGGTGGCCTCCTTAAATTGTGCATTAGCAATCAAAAAATTACCCATTAGCTCTAATAGCTATGACTAGTTTGTTATGATGTCATATAGGAGAGCAAAGATCTTCAAAATTGGTTGCTTGGCTCCTATTAGTATTTACAACAGTTCTTTGTGTTAGGTAGAACTTATCCAACAACTCCCTACTCTGGTTAATACATGGATATCTACCATGATAGATATATTTGGTATGGATGTAGTAAGAGCATTAAGGACTTCTGTAACTCTGTTAGCCATCACCTTTACTACTATCTCTTAGCCCTTGTATGGCATTACCAAGACTGTTACTCCTTCTCCTTCCTCCAACATGAAAGAGAATGTTGTTGCATTTCTTAAAATTTTAGGGAATGCTTGTTTGAGAATGGACATAGTGATCTCCCTAGTACTTGGATTGGGTCTAATGGGTACCTTCTTTCATTGAGTAGATAATAGTGACACCATTTCATTATTTAGCTAGCTCGTGGTCCTTGTGACCTCATTTAAGTGGCTCATGGCTAGATGGTAGACAAATGATTCCCCACCATTGATAGATCCTTACTATTGTTGTAGTTGTTACTCCAAAATTTTTTAGAGGTACTCAGTAGTTGCAAGCATTTCCAATGTAATTTTTGGGTTGTAGGTGATGATGGTGGTGGCTACTCCTCTTCTTGAAGGTTTTCAATAACTTTATCTTTCATCATCTCCTATCATAATGTGGCAGGAGTGCAACAAACTGCATCATTGGAAGCATGGAAAGGAGAATTTCTTCCTACCCTTCTTGTTTTCCTTAAAACACTTTTTAATTTCAAGGAAGATGAGCTAGGGTAGGTTGATAGGGAATTTCCTAGTTAGAGTTGCACATGCCCTAGTAGAGAAGGCTGTTACCTTACTTAGCCTCATTATTTGGCTCAAGTGATAAGCTGTAATTATCAAGTAGGCTATCTCCACCTTTTTAAGGTACCATACTTCTTAATGTTCACTCCATAGCACTACTAGACCCATTTTTTCTTTACTTTAGGTCCCCTTGCATGGAAATTTCTACAAGCTTTGTCCAAGTGTTTGGAAAACTAAGGGCTTTAACAATGGCTTTAATTGAGTAGTAAATGGTAAAGTCTTTAATCTTCACCAATGCATCTCCTTGTTGGTTGTTTTAAAATAGGTAGGTTTCCTTCATGTACCACTCTCCACTATTGAAGAGAATGGACCATAGAGGAGACCCTTGTAACTACCCTTTGACCTCCTCCAATGCCAACTCCAAGAAGGGTTCAAAGTTCAACTCTTACAAGATAGAACTTTAGATCTCCTTGGTTCTAATCTTCTCTAAGAAAGCTTCTATGAGCATGACCTCTAAGTAAGATCTTGGTCTTGGAGCCTCTTCTTGCATGGATTGACCTATTTCTATAGTAGAAATCTACCCAACAAATTCAACTTCGAGTTCCATCCAAAGAGGCTTGGTAGCATGCATAACCTATGCTACTTGCTTCTAGGTTGTTTTTGCTATTGTCATTATTAGATTCTTCCTCCTTAGGGCCACATCTTCCTTGGTTGTGATGGCCCTCCCACTTGTGGTCCTTTTTTGGGCACCATCTACATTCACAAAGATAATGTACAATTAGCTCTATAGTTCATAACTTTTGTTCCTTTGAATACCTTCCTTCATTAGGTTAGGTTATGTTAATTATTTAGGTATTAAGATTTTATCATTAAGTTCTTGTTTTATGATCGCAAGCTAGTGGTATTATTTTATTCCTAGCTAACAAAGATTTTTCATTGATCTTTACCCTTTATGGTTATTTTCTTAATAGTTTATTTAGGGGAAGTTAGAAAAATTCAAAAAATTTTCTATGAAAAACCTAAGGTTTGAAGCCCCAATGACATAAAGTGTACCTCAAGTGGCTTGAGGATTGAAAAATGGATGAAATTGGGTAAGCAGTTTAGAAGTTATTGTGCCTAACAAGTTCTTTGGCTCTAAAAAATGTCAAAAACTCCTCTAGAGCTTTGGAAAAATGGTGAAAAATAAGGTAAGTGTTGTGCTTATTTATAGGCATTTTGTCTTGCATCAACATGGATGCATCAATGAGGCTATGTCAAATCATCCTACTGCGTTAATGTAGCTATTCTCAGCTATATTTTTCACTTGTAAATGGAGGAATTTTGAGGTAGTTTTGGACAAAATGAAAGCAAAATGAAAGCCAAAAAGATGTAGAATGATGGTAACAACATGAAAGAGGGTATGTCTAGTTAATTAGAAGCAATTAGAGTGGACTGGATGAGTTCTTTGAGGATGTTCTAATGTCAAATAAAGATAAATTAGATGTGATAGTGTTATCAATATTATTGATTACATAAGCAGTTGATGGTAACGGATTTTAACTTAAGGTAGACCAAAGGAATGCAACTGGGTCCTTCCCAACGTAGGTGTATGTGCCTATTATGCCCTTGCATACCTTCATCGCAAGGAGTTCGTTGGCACCAAGGATGATGAATGGTTGTGTTAAGTTAAATTCCATACCTTTGGAAGGATTTGTTCTAAGGTTATGCTATCTAGAAAACAAACGTATCAATTTGTCATGGTATGAGATAGTGAGGTTGTAGAAAACAAAGTGAGTAAATGGTAGAGAGGGTAAACAGTGGATAGATAATCTACATCTTGGTCACATGAGATTTTTGGTGAAAATTGTAATTAAGATGATTTGATACCGATTTGTTCCAAGTCTAGACCAAGTCCATTCCATTTATAGTGACCTTTACATATTCCTCCTTTTCAAAATGTTCATGAGAACCCCAAAGGACAACCATCATTCTAAGAGGAGAAGAAAAAAGAAGAAGGGAGTAGAGAAGACATTAGTTAAAGGCATGCCTTCAATCATGGGTAACATGTCTTTCTAACTTCATAACTAGTGCTTCATAACATAGTCCAAGGACAAAATTTGGCCTTTTGGTTAATTAATCATAATATTGATAGTTGTCTTGAATAAATTTCCAAAATTTATAGTAGCAATAAACAAAATCAAAGATTTCTAACAAGACTGGATGAAATTAATATAGAGGAAAAGAAAAGAAAATATATAAAATAATTAATTAAATATTCAAGAAAATGGAAAACATATAAAGAACATTGCAAAATAGAAAGGTCAAAAATCGGTTAGCCTCATCAAGATGTTAAGATGGATAACCATCTCCCTCATGACTAAGTTAAGAAGAGGAGATCCAAAAAATAGAGCATGCCTATTCCTACGAAGAGGTGTTAGTATTGTTGATTACTTGGGGTTCCAAGAATGAGTTAAGTTACTGTATGTTGGTTAACATATGTTTTTAAGGGATAATCTAGTGGTAAATTATCATGGCCCTAGAAAAAAAAGTTGAATGAATTATTGAAGGTCCTTTCCATAACATTTGGAACTTAATGTGTTGTGGCACATGCATGGGATTCTAATAAATAATTTTATCTCTAAGTTGGAATGTAACTTTTCTTATTTATGCATCATGATATTGTTTGTTGTGTGCCTTAGGAACTTCATTCATCATTAGGAATATTCTTCGATTCTCATCTAGCACATTGAGTATCATAAGATATTCTTTTAGGGCTATATTAAGGTCTAGGTCAAGCTCATAGGCCATTATTAGTGTACAAAGTTCAACTTGGATTAGAAGTTTGGGTAACTTTCTGTATACTAACTCATGGGAGAGTAGCCTATAGTAAGCGTCTAAGTTGAATGATAGGCCCAAAGAGCATTGTAAAATTTGGTGCTTTGGTACTTCCTATATCTACTGATAGTTCATGTTAGAATTCTAGTGATCTCCCTATTAGTGACCTTAGCTTGACCATTGTCTTAGGGGTGATAGGGTATTGTAAATTTATGTTGCACCTCCAAGCATTGCATTAATTTCCAAAAAGTAGATCCTATAAAATATGTTTCATTATTTGAAATGAGTGCTATAGGCATACCAAACCTATTTATCACTTGTTGTTATACAAACTGAGCTATAGTTATAAATGTATAGTTATATATGGCTATAGCTTTTGCCCATTTGATGTAGTAGTCAATAGCAACTATGATGTAGGCCTTCCCATTTCACATGGGAGTGGTGGATCCCATGAAGTAAATTCCCCAATGATTAAAAGGTTTTAGTGGTTGGATTTATTATTTTGGCACTTCCATTGATACAGTCATTCCTCCATGTTGTTAACATTACTTGCATGAATAGGAGAAATGGTGAGCATCTCTAAAAATCATTGGCTAAAAATATCTTGTCATGATGATCTTTGTAGCCATTCTTCATCCTGTGTAATGGCCCCTACAAGGACCTTTAAGATCATCTTAGAGGATCTGCAACTAATCTACATTAGGCCATCGGCACAAACTTTATAAAGGTTACCTTGGATCTCCATGTAATACTTGAACTAGTAAAGAAACTATTGCTTCTTTTTATTATCCCATTTTGTAGGAGTCTTCTATGTGAGAATATAGAAGAGAAACTCATTATACCAATTTGTAATATTTGGTTTTTGAACTTCAATGGACTTAGAAATGAGGAGTTCATCTAGAAATTAATTAGATAATGGTTCTTTGTCCTCCTTTCTATTCCATCTTAACCAAGACAAATAATTAGCAACTATGTTCTTGGTTCCTTTCCTATCCACCATGGGAAGGTCAAATTCCTGCAAAATCACTAGTCACCTTATAACACAGGAATTAATCATTGGCTTGTTCATTAACAAACAAATTGAACTATGGTCAATGTGCACAAAAATGGAATATCCAAGTACATAGTGCCTAAATTTTTCCAAGGCATACATCGCTTCCATGATTTCTTTCTTTGTGATGGTGTAGTTAAGTTGTGCATCCACAATTCTTTTGGTTGCACGATGGATATAGTATGGATGTTTCTAATCATCAATTTGTGTAAGCATCACTTCCAACACATAGTTAGATGCATCTGTCATTATGTGGAATGGCCTAGACTAATCTGGGACATGTAGAATTAGAGTTTCTATAAGCTTTTACTTTAATCACTAGAATGCTTGTTTGCATTCCTTGGTCTATCCAAAGACTACATCTTTCATTTTTAGCTCTACTAGTGGCTTGAAGATCTTAGAGAAATTCTCAATGAAGTGTCGATAGTAACTAGTATGGCTAAGGAATGACCTCACATCTTTTACTGTTTGAAGTTTCTTGGTTATTTCTTGGATGACAATTATTTTTTTGACTCCACATCAATCCATTTTTCTAAAATATGATGCCCCAAGATAATGCCATCTTGGATCATCAAGTGGCGCTTTTGTGAGTTGAGCCATAGGTTTGTTTTCACACATTGTTTTATCACTTGCTCTAGATGGTTCAATGCTTGTTCAAAGTTGGTATCATAGGTGAAAAAGTAATCCATGAAGACTTCCACACCACTACCAATTTATTGCTGGAAAATGCTAAGTACCAAGCATTGGAAAGTTGCATGAGCATTACAAGACCAAAAGGCATCTTTTTATATGTAAAAGTTCCATAGGAACTTGTAAAAGTTGTCTTGACCTAGTTTTCTAGTGTGATTTGAATTTGGTTATAA
>MNCI01017471.1:235244-252868 GCA_015680685.1 Gnetum montanum
TTAGAGTCTAAGGAACTCCATACATCATCTACCTTAGCCGCTATTTCTGTTGTTAATTTTTGGATCAGCAAGGTTTTCCAGTTCACCAACTCTTCGATTGGTGACTCATCCTCTTCATCACAAAATTTCACTCTCTTTTTTCAAAGGGAGGGATCACGGTTGTACTCCTCTACACTTTCCCTTTTGCGTAGCTCACCTTCTTCATTTGCTACTTGTTCCAACAAGCTTTGAACTTTATGGGCTCTAAGTTGTGACAGTCGCCCTTGGGCATAAGTTCCAAGGGTTCGTCTCATTTCATGCCTTAGCCCATCCACGATGTGGCGCAGTTGATCCTGCTATGCGTACCCATGGCCCGGGCAACGATGTAACAATGTGTAGTAGCAGGCCATGGCAGCATCCAAGGGTTCGTGATGACCTTGCTTCCAGCCTTGGATCTGCTTACGCAAATTGGACACTCTGGAGTACGTTTGATACTTTTCATTGAACAGTTCTAGCATCGTACTCCACCTCCTGATGGTTTCTGGTTCTAAGGACCGGTACCAACTTTCTGCTTCTTTGGTGAGTGTCCTTGGGAACAACTTAAGTTTTTGCCACTCATTATCTGTATTCTGCAAGGCACAGGCATCGTGGAATGCCTGCAAATGATTTTGCAGATCAGCCTTGTATCCCCCTTCAAACCGTGGGATATTATTCATGTCTAATCGCTTGATCCGACTATCCTTTAAATGCCTTGTGGGAATCCTAACTGCCTCTGTTATGTCAAGCATACTTCGGTTTGCGAGTAGGGGCTCGTCATGATAATCTCTTTCATGATGCCTATGATGTTTGCGTGATTCCCTACTTTCCCTACGTCTTTGGCCTTATCCTCTTTGTCGACTTTCTCGTTGAGGTCTTTCATCTCTTTTACTTTTATCCTCACCTTTATGTTCATGGTGGCTACGCCCAGATGTGGAAGGAGAGGGTGAGTGATGTAAAGAAGGGGAAGAAGAAGGGGAACCATCGCCATGACGATGTTTCTTGTCTTCTCTTCGGCTGCTACGGTCCCGATCGTTGTGATGATCCAAGTGCCCGTCCTTAGCATAAGTGGTTGTTTCCTCTGTGAATAGCTGGTGTTCACGGGCATCAGAACTAGGGATATGTATCGTTGATCTTAAGTTCTGATACCCATCCTCCTCACCATTGTTAGGAGGGNAAAAGGACGTGCGGGGTCTTGCCCTTCAGAAAAGTATGTTGACTCTCNAAAAGGACATGCGGGGTCTTGCCCTTCAGAAAAGTATGTTGACTCTCTTGCCTTAAATCTCTCATATGTTGGGCATCTGTGGGATAATAATCCCTCATGTCAAAATCATCCGCAATGTATTCAGCATAATGATTAGTCATGCCAATCTGTACCAAGGCACAGAAAAGCATGCGAGAGATTGATCGATCTGGGGGTAACACAATGTTACCTTGCAAATCCCTCCACCGTAGTTGTTCGTCTTGATGGAGAACAAAAGTAAAGTTTGGAATATACTCATCGAGATGAGTATATGTTATTCTATATTGTTTAGGACTTGGCTGATTTGGGTTATGTTTTTTATGTTGCCGACTGTCTCCAATATGGTCCTTAGGTGGTGAGTTGCTCTTATGAGAAGAAGGCATTTTTATCGGTGTGCTATTTCACCATTAATTAATTTTTCTTTGATTAACCCGAAGGTTCGTTAAGGCTCACAACGATGTGAGTGATATCCCTTATGTTCTATTTAGCGCACAGACACTTAGTTCCCGACAACTACGCCAATGATGAGTGGCGAGGTACCCCTACACTCAACCATATGAAATGAGCGTAGCACGCGTGATCCGGTCGAACTCCGCAGACTAAATGCTGAAACGCCCCATGGAACACTTGGGGTTAATCATTTGTTGTCTTCCCAGACGTGCTTGTTGTTGTCACGGTGTATGGTTAAGTAAGTCCGAGGTATATGATTCATTTGGTCTTTTCTAGTTTTTCTCCTATGCTAAAGGGTGAAGGGTTGAGAGAGCTAACTAACTATAACTAAGGATCTAAGTCTAATTTAACTAGCGTCAGCATTCATTCCCACTTACCGTACACACCCTGAACTGTGCAACTATGGCTACCAAACGCTAATCGTTACTGGGATCACCACACGTAATGCACGTGCTCAAAGTGGTCGTACTGAGACACCTAGTTAGCCTAAGTGTGATAAGCAGTCGATTCCTTGGTTAGCCGTACACACCTGTGGGTACTCATAGCCAAGTTGTACTTATCGCACTTCTAGCCTATGTGATGAGTAGCCGATTCCTTGACTAGCCGTACACACTGAACTACCACTGGGATTACCAAGCCTAGATCCTGGAATATGCTACTGGGTTACCAAGTAGTCACAATGCTCGTAATCAAGTCGTACTCGTACAAACTAACAACATGTAATAAAGAACAATAAATAAAACCTATCCATGTATTGCAAGGTTTATCCAATCAAGTTCATCTTGATTGCCGTACACAACTTGTGTTCAGGTTACAAAGCTGCTCGAATAAAGAGCCGTTCACTCTAGGACTCCTACTGCGGGCACATGGGAAATTAATCTAACTCTGGAGTGATCAATCTGCCAGAGCTTTGCTACTTCTAGCCAGGATTGGAAAATGAAGGAAGTGCTACCTCTTATTTATAGATTTGGTGACGGACTGCGATATCGAGTACGTGATATCGCAAGGGATGCGATATCGCGGCGGCCGCGATATCGCGGCTTGTGCGAATCGCGTCTCATCATGTATCAACTACTTAGTCCATAAATGACAATGGAAAATGATCTTTGAATGTAGACATATTTAACAGCCTAAAGTCTATATAGGCTCTCTATTTTCTTCCTTTTCTTAGCACAATAATGAGTGGGATCACACACTCATTGTTTACTATAGAATAGATGAATCATGCTCAAGAAGTTATTCCACTTCATCTTTAATAACTTGCTTAAGCTTTGGATTCAATCTACTCTATAAAGATCCTGTTAGCTTCATAGAGGAATCCATATAGATTTGATACTAGCATATGCATGGATCTATTCTAGTTAACTCATGATATGACCAGGTAAAAGCTATTGGTCATTTATTTACAACTTGTAGTAGATTCTTTTTCTATTCTTTGGTAAGATTGACATTGATAATTACTAGCTTAACATTATCAAGAAAAACACATTCTAATGCTTCTAGTAGTGTCTAGAGTTCAAGGGTCTCTTGCTTAAAATGATTAGGGATTTTCAACTCTTCCCATTTCATTTCTGCTTCCTTATGGAAGAGTTGGTTATGAATCTACTCCATTTCATCCATGTTATCAATACAAGCACTTATGAGAAGATTCACTGGTTCCATTCATATTATTAAAGGAGTGCTATCATCTATTGTTAGCCACTAGGTACCTTTCTATTTTATGATTGCTACATATATACACCTTTGAACACTTGATGTTTCAACATACTTCTTGCATGTTATGATGGATGTACTTTTTATGGTTCATACCTTTTGCACACAATGACACCATGTGTCACTATATGCAATGCATGGAATTTGCTTCTTATTTATTTTTTTTGAATTCATTTTCCATGAATATTTTCAAGGAAAGATCTTTGATCCTAATCCTGGCATCAATTTTGCTGAGCTAAGCTCTTCCCATGATAATAGAAAAGTTCTCCTTATAATTATCCATGTGGATTACTAGAAAACATGCTAGATATGGGAAACCACAAATAGTAATCAAAATATCTTCTATCAATCCCAAAAGAATAGTGATGGAAGATCCAATCTAATATTGCATTTCTTGAGTGAAAGCTGGTTCCAAGTCTTATACATTGCTTGAGAAATTAAGTTCACTGTAGAAGCTGAGTCCAGTATAGCCTTACATGGATCATTTTCTAAAATCTATAAATAAATCAGGGAACTTATAGAATTAGGTTGTTTCCTAGAAAGATGTCCTTAATCTAATTTGTTACTTCATGAGTCAACATGACAATATGAACATTTGGGGATTTTTTATTTGAAGGATACTCAATTGTATCTTTAGAAGCAATGAATGTAGGGTTAGCAATCATAAATGTCTACAAGGATTTAGGGGGATTTTTGGATCTAAAGAAAGCCCTCTTTCGAGGATTCTACTCAGAATCACTTAGATGATCATCCAGTTGTAATTTCATTGCCCTCATTGCATTCCATTGTTGAGGTTGCGGTAGAATTTTCTCTTGCATAGGTGATGTGGGTAATAAGGGAGTATTATTAGAGGATGTAGGATGAGTTAGTGGATATGGAGGAGCATAAGTGAAAGAAGTCTGAATTCATTAAGTACATTTTCTATAATATTCTAAGGAATAGTAGTGATGAGAGAAAGGAGTGTGGCTTACATAGCCACGAGGAGACATGAGTTTTTGGACATATACGTTTGGATGTTGGTAAGGATATTACTACCATGGTGGTGACATCCCCCATAATTGTGGGTTTTGCCATTGTTAATACTACTTCTAAGGTTAAGGTGATGCTTCACTTCAATAATATTGTGGTGAGTGGAACTTTTGTCAATAATTACCTTGTGCATAAGGCAATGCCTTGGGTGGTTTTCTTCTTGCTAATTTTGGATTTAACACATTCACCCTAGATTCTTGTAGATGTGACACTATAGGACAACATCCTTTGGGATGTTCATATTGATAGATGTCACATCCTTCATCATCTATTTTTGAATCTACAACCTCATCAACTATTACAGCCTTACCTTTTTGCTAATACTAGTTCCTACTTGTATCTTTTGTTCTTCTTCTATGTCTATTTCTATTTGGCTCTTCTATTTCCTCCTCCATAATTTTAAGAGTAGTTTTGAACTTCTTATTTCAGGAGTTCCACATTTTGTTCACCTTAGTTGATATTTCTATGATAGATTTCTGAATCAACAAGGTTTTCCTTTGCACCAATTCATCTAGTGGTGCCTCCTCTAAATCACAAAAATGTACCTTCCTTTTGCGAATGGAGAAGTTTGTATTATATTCCTTTACACTTTCTTACTTTTTAAACTCTTCTTCTTCATTTTTCACTTGAATAATTAGCCTTTAAATTCAATGGACTCTCATTTTTTAGAGTCTCCCTTAGGCATAGACTCCTAGAGTTTATCCACTTTGATTTCAATGTCCATTTACTATGTGGTGAAGCTACTTCCTTTAAGAAAATTCATGGCCTAGGCATCACTGTGAGAAATAATAATACCTATCCAAGGCTACATCCAAGGATTTATAATTATCTTATTTCCATCCTTGAATTTCTTTTCTCAAGTAGGACACCTTGGAGTATGTCTAGTACTTATCATTGAATAGCTCCAGCATTTTACTTTATCTAGAAATGGATTCCAACTTCAAGGATTAGTATTAAGTTTTAGTTTCTTTGATGAGTGTTCTTGGGAATAATTTGAGATTTTACCACTCATCCTTAATGTTTTGTAAGGCATAGACATCATGAAAGCCCTATAAACGATGTTTTGGATCAACATTGTACCCTCCTTCAAACTTAGGAATATTATTCATTTTAATCCATTTAATTCTATTATTCCTTTGATGTCTAGTAGGAATTGAAACTACTTTTGAAATGTTAAGCATGTTCCTTATAGTGAGTAATGGTTCATCATAGTCATTATATTCATGGTGGCTCCTTTCATGGTTGTTTCTCTAATGATGTGACTTGCTATGCTTTTGTTCTTGAGGATGCTCCTCTTCCTTTTGTAGTTGACTATGCTCCCTTTTCCTATCACTACAATGAGACTTTGGATCATCTCCATCTCAATTCCAATCATTCCTCCTTTGGCCTTGGTCATGGTTCTTCCTATCAAAGTTTGACGAGGATGAGGATCACGAAGATGGAGAGCTGGGAGAGTGGTGCTTACTATCCTATCTTCTATGGTTCTTTGATCATTCTTTCTACTTTTCTTTGTATTGTTCTTTTTCTTTTGATGAAAGACTAGGAGATCTTTGCCTTGAAGTTCTCTTAGTTTTAGACTCTATCCTTTCCTCACCCTGGTTATTCTCCAAGGTTGATTACAATGATGGGTAAAGTGTGCCTTCCTCACTAAAAGCAGGAGAATCTTGATGTTGAGATTGCCATGAGGAAAAATTCAAGGACCTCCTTTTTTG
This sequence comes from Gnetum montanum, assembly GCA_015680685.1. Taxonomy (NCBI): domain Eukaryota; kingdom Viridiplantae; phylum Streptophyta; class Gnetopsida; order Gnetales; family Gnetaceae; genus Gnetum; species Gnetum montanum. The sequence goes on from MNCI01017471.1 coordinate 241,407, forward strand.
ACTATAAAAATAATCATGTTGGGCCCCTCTTACTCTTGGAGGCTTCATAGCTTTCCTCCATGTATCAATCTTTTCTAACCTAAGCATCTATTAGCTAATCGTCTCTAGAGGTATGGTATGCTAACTCATACTCTAGACTAGATGATTCAATTGGCAACTTCAAGAGATTGGCCGTGATCATTATGAGAATAGACTGATTAGGAGGTAATAAAGTGTTATCCTCCATATCCCTTCAACATAGCTATTCATCTTGATGAAGAATGAAAGTGAAATCTAGATAGTAGGGATCTAGATGAGCATAAATTACTTTCATTTATTGAGGCTTCTCACCGGTAGGCCTTTTGGTTCTATCATACTACTAATTTGAATCTTCAACATGTTGGGGTGAATCATTCCTATGAGAAGAGGCCATTTTAGTGATTTTAATAAAGTTTGCTCTTATAGAATATTATTATTACTATTTTGTCTTAAACATAATTTGTTATGTTTTCCTTACAAAAACTTTATATGGATTCACTATTTAATAATACTTAGCACACTTAGCTAAAGTAAGTCCCTAGCAATAGTGACAATGATGAGCAGTGGGCATTCTCTATGTCCAACCATATGCATCACTAGTGCATACATGTGATCTAGTCAAATTCCATAGACTTATTTATATAAGTGGCCAATATTCCTAAATGATGAATCATGTAGTTATGAGTCATTGTCTTCCCAATTCACACTTGTGTTAATCTATGCATATGGTTAAGTGTGGTTGAGGCATAAGATATTTATTTTTATGTTATTTGTTATTTGTTTTCTACTTGCTAATTGATTAGATGAATAAAGGTTTAATGTTTAAATTAACTAACTATCCTAACGTAGAGTATTTATTTCCACTTTTTGTACATATCCTAAACATATATTAATACTGATGGGTCACCAAGTGTATACTACCAGGCATACCAAGTATCCACTACTAGGATTAGCAAATGTTAATATATTATGCTTGAAGTAATAATACTTAGATTTCTTGTGAACTATAATATTAATTGCTTAATATCAAGAAAGTAAATTGCATGTAAAGTAAATTTTTAGAAAGTAAAGTTATGTTAGTCCAAGTGGTGTAATGGATAAAAGAAATCTCAAATTTATTTTTCTTCATGCAAATGTGTCTAGGTATAGATGCACTCAAATAAAATTCCATACAATAAATTTAATCCATGTTGTAGTCACTCAAAGGGAGAATATTCTAAGTTATATAAAAAGAAACTATAAGAGTTTAGCTAGGCTATGACTAACAGGTGTCATAAATGCAAGGGATATAGACATTTATATAGGCAATGCTTACATCAGTGTCAATGTACCTATGTCAACTCATCCTAAGATACATTGATGGGAATGCATTAATGGGCATGTGTCTATGTAGTTGTCTTAATGATGCTTCATCAATAGTGATGGTCTTTTTCAAAGCATGCAACTCTACCTAGACTTAAGATGCATTTCACAATGTCTTCTTCTATTTCACCTATGCTTTGCTATTGATTAGATTAGCTTATTAGTATAAAATTGGTAAAAGCTATTTGGCATATACAAATTTCAGAGGATCATTTAGCTACATGTGGAGTTGGATGATTTTATCTTCCATTCATTATGCATTTAATTTGCTTCTTGTAATTGGGCTTCAAACAATGCCAATTTACCCTTGGTGGTAATCAACTTAGATTACAACGTTGCAACATTCTCAATAATATCAAAAAATGTGTCTATCATTTGTCTTATCTGGAGTAATATCTCCAATGCCTCTTCCTGTTGCTTTGAAATCATGCTTCCTTCCAATATTGTTCCCATTCCTATAGATACTTCAATATCTATAGTGATACCAAAATTTGGAATAGGTGTTGTAGATATGTTGAGGGCTTCATTAATGTGATCAATTTGTACCTTAATTTCTATTTCCTATCCTTCATATGACATGACCACAATAGTGGCTTATTTTCTTGACTCTAGTATGAGTTTAAAAGTACTTGCATTACTATAGATTTATGGCTAGTTATNGTTTAAAAGTACTTGCATTACTATAGATTTATGGCTAGTTATTTACCATAATGTTCAAAATAATCTCTCTACTCATGAAGTTCATCGTAATAATGAGATCTTATTAGATTATGTTAAACTTGTTAACTAACCCTTGTTGTTTCAAACATACATCCTAAGATAACTCTTAAAGATAAAACATAGTAGGACTATGTACTCTAAAACTATCTATAAGTGCTTGAGTGCTAGTGATTGATGCACTAGTCCATGTGGTGCTTGTTTCAAGACTTATGGTTCCTTTGGCAAGTAAGGAAGATGTGGATGTGGATGTTTGCTATTATTGAGGTAATAGTTATTATGGATTTAGTGTTAAACATGGAAGCTCGTCTTGGTTTTTTCTTGTCTAGGACTGTTTTCATGATTTTGGTCCATGATGCTATTAGAGCTTTATAGATGGTATCATTTATATAGTAGAAAATATCTGTCTTTTTGCATAGTTTCTTGATGAGGCACAAAAGAATACCTTGACAAAGAAAGATATGATCTTGCTTAACCTAATTGTTGGATTAATGTGGTAGATGGTAATTTTAACATTAATTTTCTCTATTGGCATAAGAATTTATACCGCTTGTATTTCAAACCATATGCTCTTTGGAGCCATTCAGTTTTCATATAAGCATTTAAGCATGTGGACACCTTAGTAGCTTTAATTCCAACATTTGAAATTCCTAGTTCTTTTGTAATTCCATTGATTAAATAGCAAATAGAGATGTTCTTGATTTTGACTATGGAATCTGCTTGATGATTGTTCCAAAAGAGGTGGGTCTCAATGAGATACCACTTTCCATTGATTAACAAATTTAGTCAAAAGGAATAAGTTTTCAATTGTCCATGTACCTTTTAAAGATTAAACTCTAGGAATGGTGCAAAGTTCAATTCTAGAAGGAAACTCCCTAAGATAGTTTTATTTGAGATATTTTCCAAGAAACTATACATAAGGATCACCTTCAATTCAGGTGAAGATGCTTCTCCTTGGATGGAGTTCTTCATTTGCACAATTGAAACTCTTCCACAAACTATACTTTTGGCTCCTTAGGTGTTCATCTTTCCACTTGGACTTGTTGCTACTATGGCTTCTAGCCACATCCATGCCTATATGTAGTTATCATGGGCTCCTTTTATCTTAGTTGTGATGGTTCTCCAAGCTTGAAAATGTGCTTAGGTTTTATTTGCAATCACCAAAGATTGGTATTAGTCTTAAATGATTCCATTCTTAATGCTTCGACCTTTATCAAACCTTTAGATAAATTGAATATTCAAAAAATTTGGCATTTAGGGCTCGTGGTGAGTGAAAAATTAAGTTCTCAAGGTTCTAAGATGACAAAAGTATTAAATTATTGATTAATTTTAGTTAATTTAATCATTAGTTTCCTTTTCGTTTATAAATAATGATGTTAAGAAAGTTTTGGATTTCACACTTCTAGGATTCCTAAGATAAAGAGCTCAATTCCAAAAGCTTACAAGATTTTTAATAGGTCAAATCAGAGGTGTAGATCATAAGGTATCACTATTAGAAGGCTCTGGGCTCTTGTCACGACAAAAAATTTTCTTATGTTTGAAGAAAAATGTGAAAAAATGAAGGGAGGTCATGGCTATCTATAGAGTTTTTATGGTTGTGATGTTGCAAATGCAAATGTAACATCATAATCCCCAAAAGTTCATTTTCCACTTTATTTTTGAATGTTTGGATGTTTAGTTTCATGATTTTAAAGGGCTTTAGGCCTCCTAGAATCTACATAAGTCTCACTAATTCTCCTAAATGTTAAAAATCATAAAAATTAAATGTTAGAGTTTCAGAATAACCAAGAATTAAGGGATCTGAAGTAAAATTTATTATTAAATAATTTTTTATTAATGAGAAGTGAGTCCAAAAATAGTGCATAAATTTGAAAAGGTTATCCATGACATTTTGAACATGTGAGTTTGATTCATAATGATAATCAACATGAGTTATGCAAGTGGATCCTCTTTAAAATAGGATCCTACCTATAATGCCCTTGTATAACGACTTCTATAAGTGTCTATGGGCATCATAGAAGTTGAATGGGGATCATGCCTATGTATTGCATAACACAAAATTTCCTTAGATAGAATTTTTAACTATGCTTCATAAACCCATAGAATTCATAATTGCACTTTGTTAGTAAGGTGAGAAGTGCAAAATCAAGAATTGAAATATATTACCATGGCTTTAGTGGATGCCATCTATGATGTGTGGTTAAAATGATGATTATACCTTATTGTTAAGATTTTGAACCAAGTCTAACCACTACCAATGACACTACAATATGTCATTCAAGGTCCACCATCGTGAGAACAACTAGCCATCACATGAAAACATCACCATACAATAAGAAAATTGAGAAACAAAATGTAAGAAATTTTGAAATTAAATAATTAATTAATGTTATGGAGTCTATGGATCTTGTCCATTGATTAGAGAAGAGCCTTTAGACATGACTTACCTACTTTTCTAGCATCATAACCAAGGCTAATCTCATCAAAGAAGCACCTTTAGACATGGGTCACATATATTCCTATTTCAATAGTGGAACTAGTTCAAGGGACTAGGAAGTTCTTGGAAATAGCCTACGTTTAGACATGGGTTACATGTCTTTCCAATGGAACTCCAAGAATTGGTTTCATACAAATTAATTTTAGACATGGGTCACATGCCTTTCTAGTAATGTAACAAGGAAATAATTATTTTAAATGGTGTTTCCGAAGTACAATAAAAATATAAGTCATAACACATTGTTGTAAGGCTAGTGAGACCTAGGGTGAAAGTGTAAAGAATTAATAAATCCTATTGATATTACATCCTTGTTTGTATTCTCTTAGTCTTTCTTTCTTCCTTCAAAGCATAGTGGTCATGGATTAATTATAGTTTTTTTAGCTTTATAGGGACTACATTATTTCCATAACAAGGATCTTTTCTTATAGAAATGGAGGAATGGATGATGTTGTAATAGTACCATGTGCAATCATTTCATATATAGCTTGATATCATAAAGTAAAATTCCAATGCATGGTGTTGATGGTTACATCATTATTAGTAGTATTATTAACAAAAACATAAAAAATATTTACAAAAGCATAAAGTAAATAACACAAGAGAACAAAAAAATATAAATAAATTAAAAATATCAATAAATGAAAAATATACTAAAAATTTTAAAGTAAGAAATATTTATAAAAATTTAGAAGAAATAAAAAATACAAAAATTATTAAAAAAATGTAAAAATGCTACTAAGCTCTTGAATTAAATTAAGATATCTATCCTATAACTAAGGTCTAAAGAGAAGATATGAAAGATGGATCAAGTGACAATGGTTATGATGGTTGTGAATCTAGGTGTGGCTTTTATGGTTTTTCTAAATGGTTTTATTTATTGTATGTTGACTAGGATCAATTTTTGTGGGTTTGAAGGGTGATAGATCTACAAGGAATCTAATTAATTAATTACATGAAAAATGTAGGATCCCTCCCAAAGCATTTGAAATTTTGTCTGTTAGAGAATGACTTGGATTGTAGTATAGGACCTTATCCCTTGGTTATAATTCTAGGCACCTAATTCTCATATTGTGTGTTTTCTTATTATAGATCTTATGGACTTCATTGTACATAAGAACAATGACATGATTTTCATCTAGTATATTTAAGTTCATCAACCNTGATTATGACCAATGGGATTATATCAATGCGATCTGATTGTAAGTTTCAAAAGTAATGTTGGGTAGATTCCCTAGAACACATATGTATGTTGTTGGGTTTAAGAAATAAAAAAGGTAGTTATGATACATATAATATAATGAGAACTAGTGTTGCCATGATGAAAACATGTGAAAATAGTTATATTTTTTATATTTTATAAATTTTTATGTATTTTATAACTATAAAAATAAAATGATAAATAGCTCACATGCATCGTAACTCCTCATGGGATAGCTGCAATGCTTATAATCATGCACATGTGTTGCAATCCCTTAAAGAACAAAGACAATACCACATACAAAAATTAATAAATGGCTCTTAGTCATAGCCTCGATGGTCCAAAACCATGTTGTACAATTGCTACCTACTCAAATAAGGATGAATCATTGTAGCTAAATATAATGGAAATGAAACAAATGTTTTGAATATTTTAATGTATCTAAGTTATGAAACAAAGGGAAAATCATGAACTTTATTCTTGTACAAATATTGAACTCCACATTAACCAAATGGTTCTAGGATACATTAGTGATGTAGCACTATAACAAAGTCTAGGAACATTTGTTAAAGTGATGGCTCAAAACATAATAAAAAATAGGAAGGAAATCAACTTACCCAAGGGAGGAGGAGCTCTTCACATAAATTGAATACCAAAATTCCAAAATCTCCAAGTTAAGTGTGAGAGCCCATCCAAAATATTTATAGCTTTTGCACTATAATGATGGAGGTTCATGAATGCCCAAGTATCAATAAAGGTTCATGAACATAGTATTGACCAATCGAAGAACATGTTTAACACTTAAACCCAAACTTGGGAAAGTAAGAGATGTAATAACATAGGGAAGTCAGTGCATCCCCTTGCTAGGATTCTAAGCANCAATAACATAGGGAAGTCAGTGCATCCCCTTGCTAGGATTCTAAGCATTGAATTAGGATGAAACATAGAATTTAAAGAAACATGTCAAAACAACCTTAAGATTTTTGAATGAGGTCAAAAATGTTCTAAGGTGCTTGGGACATGCACAAAAAGAAAAATTATGATAACAAAGGCAAGGAATCAAGCCTGGGAGACACAAACCACAACTTAACATTCTAGGACTACAAACATAGGATATGTGAAACATTTTTTGAATGTAGAGCTTATAATAGACATACAAAATACCATTGGATGTTTCATCATTCCTCCATGATTAAGTAAAGCTAGTTCCATAGCTTTAAAACCTAAGACACAAAAATAAAGACTACACATATAATAAGATAATGCAGAGAAATTACAAATGAACATAGATCATGACTATATTACGATACAAGCCACCTCACTAAGAAATGCCAAGGAGTGGTGGTCCAAGATAGAATTCCCTTGACATGCTTACATGGAATAGGAAGAAGCTAGAAGTGAAGCATGTGGACATATGGAATCAATGTAACTGTGTCTCAAGGTCAATCATCTTAGCCTAGTGGATAGATCTCTACTACATGTCATTCACACCTATGTCTTCTTCCATGTCATTCATCTTCAAATTATCTCTTGCCAACCCCTCTAGCACTCATTTGAAAGATATTGTTGAGCATGCAATTAATTCAAATATTAAGAGCTTGAATGTTTACCTTTAAATCTTTCTTTTGAGAGAGGTCTCTTAGGTGTAAGTGTTAGATTTTCTTATTGATGTTGTTTCTTCTCTTCTTCTAGGACTAGTGGTTGTCTTGTAGGACTGTAGATTGAAAACTAAGATCTTTCAATCTTCTCCCAAGTAGGATTATAGAATCCCAAGCATAATTACCTATTAATGATGAATTATAAAAAGGCTAAAATCAAGTAAGATCTCCAAGGCATTATACTGCCATTGTAACAAATGATTATAGGAATAATGATAAGTATAACTATTAAGGCCACAAAGAAAACATAATCATAATTATGGACTCAAGGCATGCATGGGTAAGTGAAAAAAAGGTAGAAATAATTTAAAGAATCATTGAAATTACAAAGTACGTATCCAAATTAGTGCCTTTTCCCCATGACTAAGTTACAAGACACCTAGCCTCAACTACTTATACAATGTGAAAAAAGAACAAGAAGAATAAATGCTCAAAAAATCCTAATAAATCCAACTTATGGTGAAACTTTGGTAGAGTTTTGCATGTTTGGATAACCAGAAACAAAGGAAAATAAAAGCAAATAGAAGTAAATGCCCAGGTGTATAAACACCAACACAAAACTCACTTGAAAACCCAAGAATCAAATACAAACAAGCCATAAAAGAGAGCAAGAATACTAAAAAAATCAAAACTTGCATTGGATGACTTCCAAACTTATGGGATGTGAATCATAATGTCAACTACTATTATTTCCATGATTCAATGACAAGGAAAGAGAGGGGTTATAGACATGGAAGATAAATAGGGTACTCCAATGTCAAACGATTAGGTAGAAGTGAGGTAAGATGGGAAGATAATGCTATGATTAAATCTTAAAGCTCATAGAGTTGAAACCACACAAGTGGTGGAGGAAAGATCAAGTGCTTTATACCATACAACTACCGCCATCTTTGGGAGATAAGATTGAGCTTCCTCGCTTATAATGCCAAGTTGCCAAGGATTTACAAGTCCTAATAATTAGTAAGACATCAATATAAAATGTGAGTCTATCCCCTTGGATGGCCAAATATCATTCTACTTTTCCTAATCAACTTCCTACCATCCATAACAATGCATAAATGGAAAGAAATGGATGGAGAATGAATGATAGATAGGAGAAAGAAGGTGAGAGTACAACATCATTGAATCACTAGGCAACGATTCAATTAGCTTATGGAAGCACATGAGCATGTCCTACACCCCTTGAGAGATCTATTGCCATGTCTCTTTACCACTACTCATCTAGTACCAGTGTCATCTAGCCTCTAAGTCCCCCTTCTAAGTGCAATGTCATACCTATCACTACTAGTGTCATCTAGCCTTGTTTATTCTTTTGTCTAACCATTCATGAAACTGAATCAAGGCAATGTGTCATAGATCATCTAGAAGTTAAGATTCTGATTTATTTTTCCTTCATCTTTACACCTATGCATAGTAGGTTCCTTAAATCTTGTTTTACTAGAAACCTTTCATTGATCCCTCTAGCTATACTAACTAGTTCTAATCCCAATAGTTATTATAATGCAATGGCCAAATAATTCAATTCTCATGGTTGGGATATGGTTATGGTTTGTGTTAAGGGTTATGATCTTGCCCCCTAAGAACAAATAAATTTAGGAATTAAGTGAATGAAACTTTTGAAACTATGAAAGTTCAATAACAGAGAAATTTCTAAGCCTTTATAACCATGGGTAAGGTTGAGACATGATGTTTTCTTGGACTATTACATTTGGAAGTCAAGTGATCTAGGAATAGGTTGAACTTGAGATAAGCATGGACATTGGGTCAACCTTTCATCTTGATCTTGCTTAAGAAATTATAAGATTATTTTAGGATGGTAGAAATACCAAGTTACCAAAGAGCTTGGAATCATATTGCCCTTCCAATTACCTCTTCATCTTCATTTTTTCTATTTTTTATTTTTTTCATGTTTCTTTTTCATTTTATTCTTTTTCATGAGAAGAATATTTACTAATGAGGATATCACCTAGCCCATGTATCATGCTCAACAGATTGTGATTGCATGTTTCTTGAAGTTTTATATATAAGTTATGTTTTTGCATTATTTTTACTACTTCCACAAGTTTCTAAAACAAGAGAAGATGATTCGAGTTGTGATTCACTTATGTAAACTCTCAAGAAGATGTCTTAATTTTGGAATGAATACCCAGGAAGATATCTTTTCACAAGATAAGATGTCTCATCATGTAGATACATGTCTTTTGAGAAACCTAGACATCTCCTCTATTAACTTGCAAGTCAGGGAAGATGTATACAACCTATGGAATATGCCTTCTCTTAGCCAAAGATTTATATCATGTCTACATCCAAGATGTCTCCTTGTTGAGAAATAATAAACATAATTTTATATCAAGTGTCCAACAATCCCAAAATGTTATAAATAGGCATCAAGACATTTCATTTGAAAAGGATAAGGAGTTTAAGAAGTTTAGAGAGTTTGAGATGTGAAGAGAAAGAGAAGTGAGGAAAGAGTGATATTGAGCTCCAATAAAGAATCCATTGTTGTAAGGCTTCATAGCCATTTTGTGTGTGAGTGTGAGTTTGTTGTATTGGATTCTTAAGCACTTGTCTGTCCTAGGCATTTGGTTCTAGCATTTCCCTTTCATTTTTTCTAGAAAGAATCAAGAGCTATTTCTTTCTTATTTTCAATTATATGTGTAGGTTTGAAGGGTTTAGTTTCAATTTTGGGTTATTGAAGCTAGGTCTTCATCATATTGGTATCAAAGAAAAAGATTGAAGATAACTGACTTAAGGAGGAGAATCCTCTACATTAACTCATAATAATTCACTCATCTCCAACTTAATTTTGGTTTGCAATTTTTTGATGTTTGTTTCATACTTAACTTGGGTTTGATTAGCCTTCTTTTGGTCATTTTGGATGAGGAATTGAAATAGGTATTAGAAACTCTTATTATTTAGGATACCCATTAACCTTGTTTCACTAGGATTTATGGGAATTGTGTGAATCCTATTTTTGGTTTTCATATCTCTTATTGAATCTAATTAACTACTCCAATTTTGGTTGTGGGTAATCTTAATTATTTTGTAATTTTTTATGGGTATTTTTGTAGTTTGTCTTTTATGTTCATTTAATCATGGCACCCAAGAAGAAATTAGTCTAGGGCTTAGCCAAGGACATGAAGACTTGAGGGATGTACTCAAGATTCTTGTAGATAGAATAAAAAAGCTTGAATAAAAGAAAGATCAGCCTCCAACACCAATGACATTTAAGTAAGATGTCAACTCAAAATTTTCTTCATCAAGGGCTTCTTTAACAACGTAATCATTCATGCCAAGCCCTGATGATGACATTCCTTTTGGGGATGAAGACATTGGGGAAGATAAGAAATATGATGAAAACCCTCATTCTCTAATTATTAGATCAAGATCCCATAGGTCTATATTTCCAAAAGGGAGGATGATTTGATCTACTTAGGCCTCAAAGAAATTTTAAGGGGTTACAAAGGGTTTTAGGCATGCCTCTAGAATGCCTTATGTGGAAGTGAGGACTTTCAATGAGATGGAGGACACTGAATCTATTCTTTCTTGGCTAATGATCTTGAACAAGTACTTTAAACTTGAAGATGTAGAATACCATAAAAAAGTGTTACATGTTGAGACCAAACTTGAGGGTATGACACATATTTGGTGGGATAAAGAGATTCAGGCTTACCTTGTAAATAATGGAACTCCTATTAAAGATTGATCATTAATGTAGTTCATGTTCAAACAAAAATGTGAAAAGATCCAACATAGACAAGAGGCAATGCAAAAATTAAAATATCTAAGGCAATGTTATAAGAGTGTTAAATACTTCTATATGGACTTTTGCAAAGCCTTCTAGTAAGCAAAGGTTTATGAGGATGAGTATGAAAAAGCATTTAATTTCCAAGGAGGATTAAAGGGGAATAATAACAAGAGCTAATATTCTATGGGCATCAAACATTGGATGAGAATTTTTCATTAGCTCTTAAAGCTGAGAAGAAACTTCAAGGCTTTAATAGAGGTCCTA
>MNCI01017472.1:0-15635 GCA_015680685.1 Gnetum montanum
CTTAGTTTTATTATGGAAAAAATATCATTATGGCCATTGTAAGAAATTATTGTTGGAATGGGTGGATGGATGTCATGGTCTCATTATATAAGTAATTAGTCCTTTATGACTTAATAATATAGAGCAATATTTACCTTATTGGGACTACATTCTATTTTATTCCTTGCATTTTATTGAAAAATTAACAAAAATATGTACAAAAAAATGATGAAACCATGGGGAAAAAGCAAAAATATAGAAAGAATTTGAAAAATATTAAAGAATAACAAATGATTAAGAAATGAAAATTAGAAAAGAATAGAGAGGTATCAAAGAATGTAAAAATTGTAAAAAGAATCTAAAAATAATTCTTTTATAAATCTAAAAGAATTGTAAAAATAAAAGAGTTAAAAAGCACTTATTAATTTATAAACCAATAGAAGGTATCTCCCCCATTACTGGACTCATGGATGAGTGTTTGAAAAATGTACCCTAGATCCCCTAGATCATACACTTTAGGTTTCTCACTTACCATCCTTAGTGACTTAATTTTTCAATTATTATCCCATGTAATCTTGATTGTAATCGAATTTTGATCATTTGAGGACATATATCCTATTGGACTAGATGATCTTTTCATTTTAGAAGTCCAACTATACTTTCTCATTTATTCTTTAATTCAAATTGTATATCCTCATTTCCACTATCTCTTGGTGTATGATTATGGTTTATGATTTTCTTTTGTAAGTTCTTAATTTGGGTCATTTTCCTAGGATAGGAGTTAATAAGTGAGTCAGATGGTTCCATGCATGTTTTACATAATTTTATGCTCTCATTTTTTGGCCACTAGGTATCTTTTAGTTTCATGGTTAGAGTTTCATTTTGTTCACACATTTGTTTCTCACATCTATTGAGGGCTGGTGTAAGGATTGTGTTGATATTTTAAACTTTTAGTCCATAATTACACCCTTCTTTATCATTAGTAATGCATGGAATTATTTGCGTATGTATGGCTCCTTGTGAATCTTCCTTAGATATTTCCATAGATAAACCTCTCATTTATAACTTAGTATCTATTGTGCTAAGCCATGCTTTCCCCATAATGATAGGAAATTCCTTGTTATTATTCTTCATGTCAATCACTGGAAAATTTGCTAGATAAGATCATCCATTGAGAGTGTTCATCACATCTTCTATTTATCCCAAAGGAATGATGAAATATTGATTTGCTAGCTCCAAGATTATGTTGCACTTTGTTAAAGGTATTAGGTTCCATGCCTTGTATGTTTCTTGAGAAATCAAATTTCTCTAGAACTTGAGTCTAGTAGAACCCTTCATGGTGAATTTCTAGCAATTTGTAGATGAATTAGAGAAATTCTTGAATCAATTATTTTCTTAGGAAATGTTCCTACCTTTATCTAGTTTGATACAACTTTAGTTAGCATGGCAGTTGTGGTGGAAGCATAATGTTTGTAAGAGGATTTGTTGTATAAGGAACATGCTTCAATGAAGTCCTTGCTGTATCAAAGTTTTCTGGACTTATTCCAAAGAAAGGACATTTCTGAGATTTGCGTTTGGTATTGCTAGTATGATCCTCTTTTTGTATGTTTACTACCCTTGTAGCACATCTTTGCTAAGGTTGTGATGAAAACCCACCTTGCATTGTAGATGGTGGCATTTGTGATAAAGGGTTGGAAGGATGCCTTAATGAACCAACCACTGTTTGATGTAAATATGGACTAGAATCCATCCTTGGAGTCATAGGTCTATAGAACTTAGGTGGATAGTATTGAGAAGTGTGAACTACTACATTTCCTAAAGATATCAGACATTGCATATAATACCCATAAGGGTCTAGCTACTGATAAGGATTTTATTGTCTTGGTGGTGACATTGCTCATGGTTGTGGTTGTTGCCACTATTGCTAATAGTGCTCCTATGGTTGTGGTTAAGCTTCACTTGGATAATAGGTTGGTTGAAAGGTTTGTTTGTAGTTACCTTAAGGGTAAGGTAACCATTTTGGCATTTGCTTTTTGATGAATCTTGGATTGAGTACCTATGCTCTTGATTCTTGCAAATGTACCATCATAGGACAACACCCGTAGGATGTTTCTACTGGCATACCTTACATTCTTCCTCATCCTTTGAGCTTGAGTTAGTACATTCTTCCATGGAAGAAAATTTTCCTTTTTGCTTAGAATGTTCACATCCATAGTCTCTTTTCTTTTTCTTCTCCTTTTCCTTATTAAAGGCTTGTTTAGTTCTTTCTTCTATAATTTTTAAAGCTATAGCAAATTTTTTATCCATGAAGTCCCACATCTTTTCTACCTTGGTCACTATATCATTGACAAATTTTTAAGTTGATAGAGTTTTCTTCTAGATAACCTCTTCCAAGGTTTATTTTTCCTCTTGCTTGCCACATATTCATACATTCCTTTTTTGATAAATTAGTCTCAATTATATTTCTTAGCTAATTTTTTCTTTCTCAACTCACCTTCCTCAACCACTTGATCAGTTAGCCTCTAGATTCGATGGATGCTCATCTCTGATAATCTTCCTTGAGCATATGCCCCAAGGATTTCTATGGTTTTATTCCTTAACCCATCAACAATGTGGCTAAGTTGCTCCCTTTGGAAAAATCCATGGCCTAGGCATCTATGCAAAAGAGAGTAATATTTTCCCATTATAGCATCAATGGTTTTGTGTGTTCTTGGCTTTCAACCCTAGATCTACTTTTTGAGATTGAACACCCTAGAGTAATTTTGATATTTTTCGTTGAAAAGTTCAAGCATGGCACTCCATCTTTTGATTGATTCAAGTTCTAATGACCTATACTACCCTTCTACCTCTTTAATAAGTGTCATGATAAATAACTTGAGCTTTTGTTAGTTACTTTCAATATTCTGTAGGGCACAGGCATTATGAAACACTTGAAGGTGATGTTGTGGATCTATGTTATATTCCCCTTCAAACTTAGAAATATTATTCATATCAAGTCATTTGATGAGATTATCCCTCACATGCTTGGTTGGAATGTACACTACTTCCCTAATGTTGATCATGCTATGAGTAGCCAATAGGGGCTTTTCATGATCATAGGATTCATTTGCTTTGTTGTAGTGATGTTCCCTTTAGTACTCATATCACAATCTCTCTTCATTTCTATTCTTATTTCTTCATGATTCATACTCATCATCTTCTTCATCAAGATGCCTTTGACAATTCTCATGTCTATCATGAGCTTGATGTCTTTTCCTATCATGATTTCTAGACCTTCATTCCCTTCTGTTAAGGTTCATTGATAATGGTGAGAAGGAAGATGAAGTAGTTGGAGAAGGATGCTAGCTAGTTCTCCTTCTATGACACTAGAATTCATCTCTTTGTGCCTATAGAAACTCTAATCCTTGAGTCTTGCTTGTGTCTAGAGTTCTCTATGTCTCTTCTTGGTGTATCTACAAGGGCTAAACATAACTGTACTTTGATAGGTTCTTCTAGATGGATAATAGGTATTTGTGAATAGGTTTCTTGATTATACTGACCTAAATCATCGGTGTGAGGTTGGAAGGGAAATAGACATTGAAAGATCATCGGGTAGCCATAGCTCACCTTGCCTTCGCTTGAGGGCAAGCTGAAAAATGGAACAAAGGCAGAGTACCTTAGATGGTTTGCACGCAAATCAGACAAGGACTTCCCCGAGCGTAAGCTATGGCTAGCACTGGGGTTATCGTGAACGATGTAAACGGGATGTAAACGGAATACAAACAATGACACAAAATGTAAACAAAGTGTACTAAATTATAAATAAAGTGTAGATAGAGCTATATTGTAAACAAAGCATAAATAGAACTAAACAATGTAAATGGAAGGCAGTAAATTGTATTGTATTGTTTAATAAAAAAGTATGTACCAATCAAAGTGTAGCTGCACGTGTGGATGACAAGTCAAGCACTAAGCCCCGGGATGATGTCTGAAGTGACGATGCGATGATGTGATGTCATGAACATGAGAAATACTTGGATGCCAATAGTCAGGTGTGCTTAGCATCCAAGGATTGTAGATTCTGTCTTTCTCAGAATTTCCAATCTCTCCAATTCTTGCCCCCCCAATTTATGTGGATTGACAGGGTATTTATAGGGTTGGGCCAGGTTCTGGCATAGAATTCCAGAATGGAATCAACAGCTAAGAGATGAGAGGAAATTGGATCTGGTAACATGTGTCCAAGGGACAGTTGTGCTTGGGTTGGATGCATGCTGGCAAGAGTTGGATGTGTGTTGGACAATTGTGCACGAGTTGGATGTGTGTCGGCAAGCTACATTCTTGACCAGGTACATTGCATTTTACAATTTATGGTTTATTCAAGCCCATGAAAGTACATTTAATCTAAACATGAGGGCCTAATGTGCCCACACATGTTGATTTACAATGAAATGTACAACAAGAGAAATTTGACCCCCATTTGCGTGAAACTTATTTGTTCCTGAGTCTTTCTGAAATTTTCTGGAATGTTCTGAAAGTTGCTGATGCTGATAATTCTTTGCCATTTTCTGAAATATTTCTGAAATTTTCTAGAAGTTGATGAATCGTATTCACGTGATGAATAGTGTTTACGCAGTGAATAGTATTTTACGCAATGAATAGTATTTTACATAGTGAATAGTATTCATGCAATGAATAGTGTTTTACGTTGATGAATAGTGATTACACATCCTTATGCTCTACAGCGTAAGAAAATGTAGCCGTAGCGTAATCAACTGAAAACACCTCATTTAAGGCCCGAATTTTGATCTTCTGGAGGCTGGGAACTGCTGATGTTAAGAATTTTCTAGAAGTTACTAATGCTGATAATTCTCTGCCATTTTCTAAAATATTTCTGGAATTTTCTGGAAGTTGATGAATAGTGTTCACGCGATGAATAGTATTCTACGTAATGAATAATATTCACGCGATGAATAGTATTTTACGCAGTGAATAGTATTCACACGATGAATAGTGTTTTACGCTGATGAATAGTGATTACGTATCCTTACAATCTGTAGTGTAATCAATTGAAAACACCTCATTTAAGGCCCAAATCTTGATTTTTTTGAAGGCTTGGAGCTGCTGGGGACCTTGGCGAAGGTCATGGGGGTCCTTGTGCTTGATTTCAACCTATTTTGACTCAGTTTTGGGGTCCCAAACATTGGTGACGCTAATCCTTATGCTGTGTAGCATAAACACAACGCGAGCACATTGTATTTAGCCAAAATTGAACTTTTTGACCTTGAAACGGATGATTCTTGACATCGGGACTTGCTATCATGATTTGTGGGCCACAGGGGAACCTTTCTTGCTCCATGGTGGATTTCTTGAAGCCATTTCAGAGGCTCTAAAGTTGTTTGGAAGTGTTGTCAAAATTTTTGTGATGTTTCATTGACCCCTCTTTGTTGACGCTTGGAGGAATCCACCTGAGAGGCGTCAACAAAGAAGTGAAAAACACCATGAACAACAAAGCATCAAACATAAACCGTCAGCCCTTGGCTGGATGTCATCGCACCATTTTCAAAAGTACATGGGATTGGGGAAATGCAGTTTGAGATGCAAGGGGAGTGGATTGGTTGTGTAACAAGGGAAGCTAGGAAATTGTTGTTGGAATTTATGGAGAGGAAAGCTCTCTCATGAACTAGTTATGTCATTGGTCCTTGTCAACAGCTGGGTTTTCAGCAGACTCGGAACCGAGACATAGGAGGCGCATTCTTTGGAGAAACAGGACTCTCATAGGCTATTTTCGGAGCCCGTTGTAAACAACCAAAGCCACACGATGATGTGCGACAAGGTTTCTTTGAGACACAAGCATAACTATTTTTCAAGACAATTACCTTCTAGCCTGGGGCTTGTATGAGAATGGCTAATAGTCTTTTGTTTGTGATGTCAACAGGGTCATGAAGACCTTTTCCATGCATTTTGCATTTTAACCCCTTTCTTTTTTTTCTTTTTTTTTTGTTCTCTTTTTTTTTTGTTTTTTCTTTTTTTCTTCGTTTTTGCTTTTTTCTTTGTTTTTGCTTTTTTCTATATTTTTTTTTGGTCTTTTTGAAAGAGCTTGCTTTTTGTACCATGCTCGGGTTTGAGCACTTGCATTTTGCATCATGTACTGTGTATCGTGTTTTGTGTCACAACTGCTTAGAGAGCTACAGTGTGCAACAATGTATCAAGAGTTTTGAGGTGAGAAGAATGTATAAGGGGGGGATATAATTGGATAGGATAAAGGAGCATGATGGGGAATAGGGAATGTATCAGGAGTCAGGAATGTAGTTATGAATGGTTTGATTAACCTAGTTACGTGCATTAGGAAAAATGTGATACCTTGTTGTCATGATGAAATGCATCAATGTATGAACGCCTCAGAAGTATCATCCTATAAACACAACTCCAAGAAGACAAGAAAACCATAAATGAAACAATTAGTCAAACACTTTAAACAAGGAGATGGAGTTACCACATGTAATTTTCGAAGTAGATAGAATCATGAACAACATCAGTTTCATTAGGGCCCCATGAGATGAATCATGCAACAAGTCTTTGTGGAATAGGAATAACTAACTGCAATAACAAATCTTTTTAAATTTTGCCTGGTCGTCGATGATGTCACTAGTTTATAGTCTTAGCAAACTGTTGTGGATTAGTTTCATGTCATAACCCCTTGGATGGTGCCAGTTTAACGTCGTAGCGGATGGTGCATTTTAGTTTATAGTCATAGCGGACTATGAAGAGGCAAACTAGTTTATAGTCTTAGTGGACTCTGGATACTAGTTTCATGTCATGGTGGAAGGATGTAGCAGTTTAGTGTCATACCAGACATAACTCTATCGTATCAGTTTTAAGTCATGATCCAGGATTGTTCTGTGGCATCAGTTTTAAGTCATGATCCAGAATTGTTCTGTGGTATTAGTTTTAAGTCATGATCCAGGACTGTTCTATGGTATCAGTTTTAAGTCATGATCCAGGATTATTCTATGGTATCAATTTTAAGTCATGATCTAGGACTATTCTATGGTATCAATTTTAAGTCATGATTTAGGATTGTTCTGTGGTATCAGTTTTAAGTCATGATCCAGGACTGTTCTATGGTATCAGTTTTAAGTCATGATCCAAGACTGTTCTATGGTATCAGTTTTAAGTCATGATCCAGGACTGTTCTGTGGTATTAGTTTTAAGTCATGATCCAGGATTATTCTATGGTATCAATTTTAAGTCATGATCCAGGATTGTTCTATGGTATCAGTTTTAAGTCATGATCCAGGAATATTCTATGGTATCAATTTTAAGTCATGATCCAAGACTATTCTGTGGTATCAATTTTAAATCATGATCCAGGACTACTCTGTGGTATCAGTTTTAAGTCATGATTCCAGGACTGTTCTATGGTATTAGTTTTAAGTCATGATCCAGGACTGTTCTATGGTATCAATGTTAAGTCATGATCCAAGACTATTCTATGGTATCAGTTTTAAGTCATGATCCAAGACTATTCTGTGCCAGTTTATAGTCATAGTGGACTGATGCTTACCTTGCTTATGTAAACTATGATGCTGCATGCATGGTCATGCTACGTGTCTATGAGATCCTGAAAAAAATCAACTAGGAAGAAAACTACATCAAGTGACACCTACCGTACATAGAGTTAGAATGTATGAATGAAAGAAAAGTAATGCAAAAAGTGACAGTTTTAGGCGATTCCGGGCTGTATGCTAGTTTAAGGTCTTTTTAGACCATGTATTTTTGTATTTTTATGTATTTTTATTATTTTTATTTGTTTTTTAGAGTATATGTGTGCAACTAAATGTAACATAAATTTATAAAGTGTAGTGCAAGATGTAAGGTAAATACTTGGAAAAGAAAACAATGACCATGCAAGAATCTAAATCGTAACTTGTAATCTGTAGGAAAAAATTTGATGTAAGATGATGAAAGTTTTCAAATTTATACTTTGTTGGCTCTATTTTAAAGCCATTTTAGGCTTGGTACATCATTTTAAAGTCTTGATGGATTGTTGCATCTGTTGTTAGAGAAAGGATTACCAGTTTTATGCCATGGTGGGCTAAAGGTAGTAACGTTTCTAAGAATTTTTAAATGGAACCAGGCATTTCTGACCGTTGCTAGTTTAATTTCATTACGGACATTTGTTGGTAGCTTTAACGTCATACTGGACGTGTTGTAGTTTAACATCATTTCAGACAGTTCGTAGTTTAACGTCATTTCAGACAATTCGTAGTTTAACGTCATTTTAGATAGTTCGTAGTTTAATGTCATTTCAGATAGTTCATATCATTCGTTCTAGTTGTTGAGTTGCCTCTTGATATTTTGTAGCTTACCATGTGGGGTTGGGTGTATGGTTATGATTTTATATTCACCCTCTCTTTCATCAGTGATGTCAAAGGTAGTTCTGACCAAGAAACATCAGCAGGAATGGCTCCTATATTTACGTCTTCTTGTGTTTCTTCAGTGCTAGTTGGATTGTGAGTCAATGTTGGGTTCACGTTTTGATGTATGTTCATGGTTTCTTGTTTAGGCTTAATGAACTCAATTTTCGAACCTTGACCTATCTCAAGATATGAGGAAGTGATCAATGCTATTGTATCCCCATGTATGATGATCTCACCTCCTTCATAAGGTAGGTGTATCTCCTGATGGATTGGTGAAGATACAGCTTTAAGTTGAGCTAGCCAAGGATGTCCTAGGATCAGATTAAACCCTGGCATTTCATCAACTACTATGAATTCAGTTGATGTAGGGAATTGGTCACCTACTATGAAATCTAAAGTAACCATGCCTTTCACTCCCACATGGGAACCACTGAAAGATCTCAAGAAAGAGGTTGTTGTGGGTTGTACTTGTTCAGTGAGTCCCAATTTTTCAAGGATGGAAAAAGGTATTACATTTGTTACCACACCATCATCGACATGCATCCTACGTATTTTGAAATGATCAACCTGTATTATTATGAATATAGGGGCTGTGATGATTTCCCCTATTTTCTCATCTAGCTTAATGTCCTTAACACGAAACTCGAGGGATGTGGTCTTCGATTCCTAAAGTTGTGGGGATAATACTGCATAAATGGATGGTTCATCTGTAGGAAGATCCTACTAACAGGAACTGAAGTTAACATCCATACAAGAGCCTCTTGATGTACTAGTGAAGTTATTACTAGGTCATACAAACTTAAAGAAGTATTCTTTTATTTCAAGGCCTGTGTGACCTGGGTCAATGCATTTGCTAGGTCTTTACTATTTGGGACATTCTTATCTGTAGAGATTTGGTCCATTTGACCCAACATTCATATTTCTTGTGGAGGGGTTTTTACATTAGTAGCTGAGGATGTTGGGTTTGGGATATGACTCGCGACTTCATCTTTGTTTTGGTGACTTATACTAGGCTCATTAACAGATAGACTCATGGGAATAGTGTTTAGCGGTGTAGGATTTGGTAGTCCTAATTCATGTCCATGGTTTTCTCTCTCCATGTGCTCTCTTTTTTCTTTTTCCAAGCGCTCTCTTATTAGCCTATCGGCAAGACGTTCTCGCAAAGGTCATCAAGAAGTGGAGGTGGGTTGTGTGCCAAGGTGTTTTGGCACTTGGACCACAAAGGGAATGGGTCGATTTTTAGATGGTATGTTTGTTGTGGTAACTGAAGGGGGTATGTGGATGATGAATGGTCTTTGTGATGCAGGAGACGTGCGGATGATGAAAGGGGCTTAAGGAGATGTCAGGGTAGGTATGTTTTCTAAAGGCCTCTGAATCACAAAAGGTCTTCGTAGAACATCTTGTCTATTTTCCACATGGACAGTATTAATCAAATATGGTGCATCATTGGTGTTGAGAGGATCCTTGTAGACCCCCATGGATTGGTTTTGAGATCTTACTGGGTTCGCCTCGTCAAATACTACTTCGCCCCTATCAATCATGCGTTGTATGTCTTGTTTCAACGTAAAGCAGTAATCCATTCCATGGCCAGGTCATTGGTGATATTTACAAAACCTATCCAACCTAAAGCCTTTTGGAATGGGAGCTTCATTGGTTGTTGCTAAGGTTGGAGTTTTGGCCAATTCACAAAAGTGATCATGTCTTTGTGAAGCTGTAGGAGACATTTTTTTGTGTTGAATTAGCCCAACCTTTAGAAGTTTATTAAGTAGTTGTGAAGGCTTCATGGGCAATGGTGTGTATTGAGCAGGGTCTTTCCTTTCAAAGGTACGAGCATGACCTATGTTGTTGTTTCTATTTGAGGAATTTTCAGGTGTATGAGTGGGTGTGGTTCTTTCATAGTTGTTTTGGATAGCGGGTTGTTTTCCCTCAGCCACTGCTGCTACCGTTGTTTTGGATTTATCTTTCCTCATGTGTTGGCTCCTAAAGGTTGAGTAGGCTGGGTCATTACTTGTTTGTGCCGCTTCTTCTATGTCTTTTATTTGTACAAATGCTTGGCTTAATGTGCGAGCTTTCAAGTAGTAAAGTTTTGACTTAATAAAGTCATTCACGGCCAACTTAAGGATGGTGAGTAAATATGTTTCGGGGATAGGTTCATGAAGTTCATTTAAGGTTGCACTCCACCTTTGGATAAATTTCTACGCTAGCTCTAATGGTGCTTGTTTAACTTGAATCAAGCTATCTAACGTGGCTTCAGGTTTCAAATTGTACTTGAATTGGGTGACAAACTGATGCAACAAATTCTCTAAAGAAGATATGGAGCTATGAGGTAAATATCGGTACCAGTCTAAGGCTCTTCCGGTTAAGGACATTGCAAACACTTGCAAAATTACGTGGGGCCATGCTTAAAGTAAAAGGCTTTCGGTTCTAAATGTTACTAGGTGGGCATTTGGGTCCCCTTCTCCATTGTACTTGGTTAGTTGAGGTAATGAGGCTTCTTTTGGAAAGGTCAAGGGTGGAACTGAGGGGTTAATTAGGTCATCTTGATAAAAATCTAGTACCTTGACTTCCTCATTGTTGAAAGCTTTAAGGTGTTTTAATTCCTCTGCCAATGAGTGCATCATTTTTTGTGTCTGCCCATTCTTGGGCAGTAGGCAAACCAGTGGATTGAGTGGATTGTGGATGATAATGATTTAATTATTGCATTGTTTGTTGAAAGAAACACTGTTGGGCTAACATTTGTTGTGGTGGGATGGTATTCAGGACTGAGACTACTGGTGGAACCCATTGCCCAGCCACAGGTTGTGAGGTAACACCTTGAACATGTTGGGTTGGAGTAGTTAATGGTGCCCCATGAATCTACACCTGGGGTATGTAATGTGTGGATGTGGAAGCTGGTATGGCTGATGTTATTCCTATTACTTGAGGTTTGAAGATTGACCTTGTGTTGGTTTGGGGGAGTTGTTGGGACTACACTGGTGGAGGAATGATGGAAGTGGATGCATAAAAGTGAATGTTATTGAGCACGGAGAAGATAGGGATGGAATGGGAAACAGGTGCTCAAGTGTTTGTGGATGAAGAAGGAAACACAGTTTCTTCTAGGAAAGGATGGAATAATGGGTTTGTGTGGGCATGGGGGATAATGGTATGATATGATTCTCTATGTTTGGATTGGGCTGCAAAGTCATCTTCTTCATCTTGAGGCTCTATGGGAGGTAGTTGTAAGGCTTGATTTCTAGCCATAAGAAGTTGGGATATGAGTTTATGATGGTTTTCAGATAGTAGGATTATGTCAAAAGCTGAAGGGATAAACTCACGTCCTCCTTTGTGGATGAATTCATATTCTCGCTTAGCTTCCCTCTCTACACAATCAATGGGTAGGTTGGCTTGGATTTTGACACAGATAAAATTATACTGTTTAGGTGTAAGAGTTGTGTGAATAGGGCCTTTTCCTTGTAGCCTAAGGGATTGGCATGTAGGGCCTTGAGGATTTATGTGTTCAATAATGGTTATGGATTATGTAGTAGTCACAGTGTTTGAAGCTTCAACCCCAAAGTCAGCAATTGGTAGTGTTACTAGATTGGTTTGTGAAGATTCCATGATAAACATGAATGGATTGGGGTAGACGAATGGAGTTGGATCGCAAGTAGGCGTAGTGTGGCGTGACACAAGCTTAGTGTGATTAGTAGGGATGAGGAGACTCAAATAGGCCGGATGGATGAGTTTTGACAAGTGATGATTTTTTAAACAATAACAAGAAAGTGGCCCTCCTTCTAGTGCCAAAAACTGTACTGACCTAAATCTTCAATGTGAGGCTAGAAGGGAAACAGACACCAAAAGATCATCAGGCAGCCATAGTTGATCCTGCCTTCTCTTGAGGGAAAGCTGGAAAATGGAATGAAGGAAGAGTGCCATGGATGGTTTGCACACAAATCAAACAAGGACTCCCCCGAGCATAAGCTATGGCTAGCACTGGGGTTATCGTGAATGATTTAAATGGGATGTAAACGGAATACAAACAACGACACAAAATGTAAACAGAGTGTACTGAATTATAAATAAAGTGTAGACCGAGCTATATTGTAAACGAAGCATAAATAGAACTAAACAATGTAAATGGAAGGCAGTGAATTGTATTGTATTGTTTAATAAAAAAGTATGCACTGGTCAAAGTGTAGCTGCACGTGTGGATGGCAAGTCAAGCACTAAGCCCCGGGATGATGTCTGAAGTGACGATGTGATGATGTGATGTCATGAATATGAGAAATACTTGGATGCCAAGAGTCAGGTGTGCCAAGCATCCAAGGATTGCAGATTCTATCTTTCTCAGAATTGCCAATCTCTCCAATGGTGTGCTAATGAATAGTGATTACACATCCTTACGCTCTGCAGCGTAAGAAAATGTAGCCGCAACGTAATCAACCAAAAACACCTCATTTAAGGCCCAAATCTTGATTTTTTTGAAGGCTCGGAGCTGCTGGGGACCTTGGCGAAGGTCATGGGGGGTCCTTGTGCTTGATTTCAGCCTATTTTAACTCATTTTCAGGGTCCCAAATGTTGGTGATGCTAATCCTTATGCTATGCAGTGTAAACACAACGCGAGCACTTTGTACTTAGCCAAAATTTCACTTTTTGACCTTGAAACCGATGATCCTTGACACCGAGATTGGTTGTTGTGATTTGTGGGCCCCAGGGGGATCTTTCTTGCTACATGGTGGACTGCTTGAAGCCATTTCAAAGGCTCTGAAGTTTTTTGGAAGTGTTGCCAAATTTTTTGTGATGTTTCATTGATTATGGTGGAGTTTTTCTACTAAAAATGCATCACCATCAAGTTCTTCTAGGATAAAAGTAGGATTAACCTACTTTCCCTTTTTGTTATCATGCTTAATTTTCATAGTAGTATCCCTTCATACTTGTACCTATGTGGGTTGATAGGGTCTAGTCATGTGTTTGGTCACTTGATACACCTCTTGCACATGGCTCACATTCATTGCCCTTAAGGCTATTAGAAGCATTATTGGTGCTAAATGCTTTGGAGGGAAAATGATGTTGCCCTATAAATCTCTTCATCTCAACTACCCATCTTGATGAAAGATGAATGTAAAATTAGGATAATAAGGATTGGTGTGAGCATATTAGATTTTTATTTTCACAATCTTCATCATCATGTGTTCTGTCATTGTCGTGTTGTAGCTCTTTGGAAAGTGATAATTTTTCTTTAAGTATTGAAGTCATCTTATATGCTTGATGCTTAGCTATGTATGTGTCACTGAAATTGATTTAATGTATAGGGATAGAATTTATGATTTTTTATACAACAAACTTTATAAGATTAATTACTTAGCACACATTGACACATCCCTAGCAATAGCACCAATGATGAGAGGTGGAGTACCCCAACACTCTACCATATAATTTTCAAGTGCTAGTACATGACCAGATCGTAATTCATAGATGAACAATGTAATTATACTACTAATTGATGTTAAGTTCAAGATCATTATCTTCCCACTTTGAGTTAGTGAATTTTAAGTGTATGGTATAAATCTTTGTGAGACATATGATTAGTTGATATTGTTAGGCTCTAATTACTCCTAGTTACGAACATAATGAAAGTTGAAAATAACAATATAAATCTAAGTAATGATGGTAATGTATATCGACTCTAGCCTAGAGCAATGAGCATTTGGTCCTGGCTTACTGTACACGCCTTGGACAAATGTAACTATTATTGGGATTACCAAGTGAGTTTATTACTGAGCAAATTAGGTGAAACCACTACTAGATTATCAAATGATTACAGTTTACACTTTACTGATGAACAATTAAAGTAAAGTACTTGGAAAATGTAAATGATTAACTAGGAAAATAAGGAAATCATTTAGGTAAACAATTAAAGCTATGTGAATGCTACAATGATGAGAAGTAATCTTGATCTTTATTTTTAGTCATGAACTATGTCCAAGTATACTTCACTCAAATAAATATTTTGTAAAATTGCTCGAGATCACACTGAGGACATTCTCTCTATTGCTAAAACTACAAAATAAAACTGCAAGAGTTTTGCTAAGACTAGAATGAAAAAGTTGTCGATTGTGTGCCTAACTGTTGGTATTTATAGGGCTACATGCATCCTGAGACATTGTATCAATGATGACATAACATGATTTATGATATTGTAGTTGTGATATCACATATTCCAAAAATTTTACTTTATCAATAGGCTTGGCTTAAATATAAAATCCATAAGAAGTAATAGAGAAGGTGAATTTCTAAATGATTATTTTTATGAATTTTTAAAAAATCATTACATCATTGAGTAAACCACAAGAAATATGAACAACAAAGTAATGAAATGACTAAGAGGAAGAATGGTATAATCCAAGATATGTGTAGATGTTTATGGAACATTTGTTTCTTTCAAATTACTATTGGAATGAGATATTTCACATGCCCACATATATCCTTGATAGGCTCATCACATCTTCCATAGGTGATAAGACTTCATATGAATTTTTGCATGAAAAGTTCCATATATCTTCCATCTCAAAATTTTTGAATATGTATACTATGTAAAAATATTTAATTCTTTTGTGGGGAAGCTAGATGATAGAGGTAGGAATTGTATCTTTCTTAGATATTATTTCAAGATAAGTGGCTACTAGTATTTTAATCCACTTGAAAAAAGTAACATATATTAAAATTATAACCTTTGATGAGATAACCTTAGGGTATAAATTATTCTTAAACCATGAATAAAAAAAGAATAAGAAAAAGAATGAAAAAAGATCATGGATAGAAAAGAACCATTCCTCATCTCAAATTCTTAACACTAAGTTTCAAATAAGATGCATAAGAAACCAAGCTAAATCAATCCTTAAAATTAAAGTATGAAATAATGAAATACAAAAATAGTATAACTCAATAATTAAAAATAACACATGATCCTTAATGAACAAAACAAAAGAAAAGAAGGTAATTAACACCAAGTAGGCAATCAAAACAAATTTTGATAAAAATGGTAACATATTCACTCACAATGCAAGGTTGGTAACAAGAGGCTTCAAGCAAGTGAAGCACATTGATTACAAAGAAATATTTTCTCCTATTATAAGTTTTGAAACCATCAAAGTAATAATTTTGATTGTAGCTTATCTCAAGGTCAAAATGTCTCAAATGGATATCAACTTAGCCTTTCAAATGATGTGCTAGATGAAAAATTATGCAAGATTAGTAAGACTATTTATGGACTCAAGTAAG